>JAHBCN010023328.1:0-12638 GCA_019359885.1 Listronotus oregonensis | reverse complement strand
AGGGGTTGGTAAGGTTTAGCTGAAAAAAAGGCATAAAGAAAATATTCACTTTAATGCGTTTGCATCTAACTAAAATCCACACAAATAAATAAATAAAAGAAACAGCTCACCTCAAAATATAATACTCGTATTTCGAATAAATATAAAAATATTTAAAATTGCTTTATTATTAATATTAAAAAAGTGCTTATGAATAACGTTATGTCAAAATCAGACTGATTAATAATTAATAAATTTGCCATATAAATTATGTAAGAATATACGGGGTTTTTAAACAATTTACCTATGACAACATATTTTCCCTTTTTTTTACTTTAAAGCTTCACAGTATATATGATTATTTAAATAATAAATATATTTAATTTTAGGAAAAAAACGGTTACCGTATGTTAACGCACTTTGTCTGTGGATGGTCTATATTTTTTAAAAATTGTTTTTTGGTTAACAATAAATCTAGTGTAGATTCTAATAGAATTTTTTAAATTTTAAAAAGCTTCTTAAAATTTTACATTGGATAAGATATTTTGTAAAGTTTTAATTTTACATTGAAATTTTTTTTTAAAAGTATATTTTTTTTATCTTACTTTTGGTGCAATATTTTGTACAATGCCCAGGTGTGTAAGGCGAATTCAAATTTAATAAAAATATCTAATTAAACTTTGAAAACAATCCATATTTTGATTTATTATAATTAAAAAAACCACATTACTGTATTAAAACGCCTCAGTTGGTTTTTTTTTGTAAATATTTATTTTTTTCTTATTTTTAGTTTTACCTTTTTATTTTCTACCTAAAATATCTTGATTGTATTTTGTGCATTTTAAAAACTTTATTTATTTTTGAAATTTTTGTATAAATGTTTATCTTCATAAAAATTATTATCTAAGGATTCTTCCTTAAAATACAAAATACTTCTTTTATTATAGGTTCAATATTTTTTTTTAATTTTTGTCCCCCAGTATTGAATATTTAAAAATAAAAGTATTTATGTGAAAAACTCTATAAGAAAATGTTATTAAATAAAACTAAGCAAAGTATATGATATACATACATTTGTGTGTTTTTTTTTAAACCCCTAATAATATTTTTTTTTGGTTTGTGAAAAATATAATCGTGGTAACTTTGACATGACCTTGAGTTTAACATTTAGCTAACATAGGCATGGCCGTCTCTGAGGGGGGGTTTTGGGGTTCAAACCCTTCCCAAAAATCCCGAAAATTCCGAAAATCCTTTAACGTAAAATAAAATAAAAACGACTGATAACTATTCTTTTTTTTTTAAGGTTTTCTTAACAATATATATTTTACTTAGTCACGGTCAACAATAAAAAAAAAAAATATCTGAATACCTATTGAAAAAAAAAAAATTAAAGCAAAACTACTTTTTTTACTTTAAAAAAAATAAATAACAATAACCCGGAACGTAAAAAATCCGTCAAGATCTGCGGGTAACGTTTTAAGTGCGTCTATACTCAAGACTCAAGCTCGATATGAGACAACCGTGCAATTCTGCTCCGTGACTTTAAAAATAGGGGTTCCCAAGTCTTGCTTATGAATTAGAATATAATTATAATATTGATCACTTCAACTTCAATGAAAATAAAAAATTTTTTATAACGTACAAACTATATTTTAAGTCAATATTAGGGTAAATTGAAAAAATTTTATTTTTTTTCCGTTTCTGATGAGATTTTCACAAAAACATTTAAAACTAATCAAATCAAAGCATCTACGCTTGTGTTCAACGTAGAAGGTTTTAATGGCGGCTGTCTGGCTTTTCCCTTTTCCCACCGAGAAAATCATCGTATGTTAACAGCGTCCACTTTGCTTTTACACCGTTTGCAGAATTCTACAGACTGTGAATTTTGATCCCTTTAGAGTATTGAGCATGCGAATACTGTTATTATTAAGGTCAGGACTATCAATGAATATAGATCAAAAATTTAATAATATTTTAAAAAAATCCGAAGCTATTATAAAGTCTGTAGATGACGAAGAATGAATAAAATTGGATAGTTTCACGACAGCAGAATCTTCTAATGTCTTTTTAGTCTGCAGAAAATATTTCCAAATCACAATTACAATTCCTTTTTTGATCACTTTATCAAATCTATCTGCAAGATTTGAAATCACGAAAAATCACTTTCGTCGTTATATTGTCTAGTGCTAAATAGTGCGAAGCACAACAGTAAAATAGATGACTTGTTATTATATGAAAATTTTTTGGACCCACATGCGTTATCTGCAGATTTACAGTTGTGGAAACAAAAATGGATTAGGTTGCCTCAAACAGAAAGGCTAAAATGCTCTTGATGCATTATTAGCATATAATCCATCTTTGTTTCCTAATAGTCATGCTTTGTTGCGAATTCTGGCCACATTACCTGTATCTACAGCCCCCTTGTAACGATCATTATCATCGCTAAGACGTTTAAAAAACTATTTGCGCAATTCAACTGGTCAAGAGCGGCTAACAGGACCTGCTCTTTTAAGCGTAAATAAAAATATTTAAATTGATACTGCGGAAGTCAAATCGTTAAAAAAAAATTTCAGTGGTTATTATAATTATTATTTTTAAAATTTTAACGGTGTTAAATGTGTTTTTTAGTTTAACCTGATATTTTCTTTTAGTAAAACCCATTTATAGTTAAAGATTTTTTTATTTCCTTATTTATCAAATGCCACTGGCCTAACCCCCCTCCCCCAAAATTTTGTGATTCAACGCTTCACATTCGCACAAGATGTGGTTTGCTTTTTCTTCCTCCTCATTACACATTCTGCAACTTGAGTCCCCATTTTATGAGCCTGTTTTGTTTAGGTGTCTTCTTAGGTTATTCTCTGTAAGCAGTCCTACTCTTATGCAAAGTATTTTCCTACTTTGTCTGAGTAATTCTTCCTTCTTCCCTTTTTAAAAGGACCCTTTTTGAAGCTTTTCCAAGTTTTATTCTACTAATGTTGGGCCATTATTCCTCGCGTTTGTTTTGGATCAATCTCCTAGTTTACCCTCGTGCTGTGGTTTTGGTCACTCCAAGGGCAGGTTCTGGCAGTATCGAGTGGATGATCCCCCGTCTTGATAGCTCATCCGCCTTTTCGTTGCCTTCTATTCCCGAATGTCCCGGTGCCCACCGGAAAGATACCCCGTTGCGCTCTTCTAGGACTTTCAGTTTTTTGGCATTCCCATGTCAGCATGGACATTACCTTGTGGTTTGCTATCCCCTGGTGATGCCTGGCTGCCTCTAATGCAGATCTGCTTGTTTTTGTAAGCCCTTCAAAAATTTTTATTGCACAGTGCAGTAAGCAATAATTTCCGTTTGGAATACAGAACTATGTTTTCTTATAGAATGGGGAATTGTAACTTTCTCATTTTACTGTACACGCCAGCCAGTTATTCCTAGGTTTGTTTTTAATAATTTAGTTTGTTTACCTTAATGCAGGTCGGTTTTTATTTTTTTTGCAGTTTATTTTTGGCAAAAGGCTCCAAATTTGATTGTAATTGCTGGGTTACTTCTGTTTTTCTATCGCCTTTTGGTATCCTACCTTATGCTTTACGTTGCTTTTTCCCCTCGCAGTATGGTGTACTAAAAAATTAACATAAGATACCTCGAGTCGATAACTGGTCTTAATTTTGTTTGGTGAAACTTTAATTTTGAGGTACATCTTTCACTATTGACTAAACCAAGCTTATTAAGCTCTGTTAGATTCACTTTGTATAAATCAATAGTTTCTAATTTAAACAGGGACTTACCTTTAAAGTGTTGATATTTTGTCAGGGGTTCCTAACCAAATTTTGTTTTTCTAGGTATTCGGTATGGTTTTTCTCCCTATATACAATCCTCGACAGCTTGTAGGTTTGTCTAGAAATTACATTTCCTTAGCAGTTTTGCTTTTATTGGCTATGTAGGAAGGGTTGTTTACATTACCTTCCGTATTTACCTTAGTTTGTTTACTTTATTTTTCCATTCCCAACAGTTGTCATGGGGTAACAAGGGCCAGAGCAGTTTCCTTTGCCTTCAGAGTCTCGTTTGTACAGGTTCTTTGTATTTTATCCTCTTTGCATTGAAATTGTAAACATTTGTTATGATTTTATTATTCTGGATTGGTTTATAATTTTTTTGAATATATTTTTGACAAGACATGTACATTAATAGATTTATTTGGGTTTTCTTACGACGCGCTGGTGGTTCAGGGGATTTTCATTATTTATTTATATATCACGTCATGCGTTGGGCAAGTCAATTTCGCTAAGAATTAATTATTAATTACCCTAATTACATCAATATAAGGGGTTTGCAAAAATCGCAGTTTTATTGAATTACTTTTTTTGTTGTTTTTTTGACAGTTCCTTTAATTGGCTACTCTAATTAGCGTTAAGTTTTAATAAATCGCCGTTAGATGGCGCTTGTGTATAGATTCTTTGTCTCTTTTAGTATTAATTAATTTTCTGGGGTTAAATTACCTTCTTTTGGTAATAAATTTTAATTACTAAGTTTTCTTGTCATAATTTTTCTTTTTGAGACTTTCATTCAGGGTATAAGTATCTGGGTTACTGTTCGAGACCTATTTATTATTTAAATTGTCAATTTAGTAGGCCGAAAAGGCTTTGGTTATGCTTAACAAAAATTAGTTATTTATTTTTTTTACCTTATTTAATTAGTTTTGGGCTTTTACCTACGTTTAAAATACATTCGTATGGATATATTCCCTTTTTATTTTCATTGGTTAAGTCATTGCTAATTAATTTTTGGTAGCTAAGGAATATGTTCTTTTTTAGGTGCCAATGGAATAGGCATAATTTTTTTTTTTTTTGAAAACCAGTTTACTGAAACAATTTTTTTTATGTTATCTTAATTTAAAGGGATTGTTTATTGTTTTATGAAAGGTCTGAATCAAGTACCAGATTTTAAATTTTTCCTTATATTAACTTTTTTTAATGAAACACATACAAAAGGGATTTGAGGAATTTTTTCTTGGGATTTTAAAGTCGCTTAATTATCTAACGTTTTTTGGGGTTTTTAATTTAGTATTGAATTTGTAGGGTTCTTCGGACGGGCCATTTTTCTTCACATGGGCCATTTTTTTTTTTTAAAAAAAGGTTTTCGCTTTGGTTTGGAGGGGCCATAAATTTTAGAAGTTTTTTTTGGAACGGGTCAGGAAGGGGACCATCTAGCTGGTTAATGTGTTGTTTGTTGTTATGGACACCATCGCTCTTCACGGTGTAGTGGCGGGGATACCCGCCATCACTTGGAATCGACAAAACAGGCAACTTTAAAAATTTAAACCCCAAATTAACAATTTTTATTTATAACTTTTCAATTAAGAATTTTGGGGCTCTACCTTTTTTAATTTTTTTACCACATTATTTTTAAATTATTTGCGGCCTTTCCTTTTATTTTAATTGTAATTTTTTTTTTTGGGAAATCTTCTTTGGGCATTAAATTATTGTTAATTTAATTATAAGCGGTATTCTTATATATTTTCATATTTTATATATTTTTTTTTAGACTTATTTTTATAAATTTATTCTTTTTATCTTAGTATAGAAAATTTTAAAAGTTACCCCGCGCATTCACCATTTTATCGATTATGTATTTTTAGTAAAATCTTAAATTACAAATTCTAATTTTTGTAAACAATCTAATACAACCTTTTATAATTATTTTGTACATTTCATAACCCAGGATTCACCATATTATTTTGATTAAATTTTTTTTGTGTAAACTTAAATTACAAATTTATAATAAATTCTATTAACTATTTGTTTTAAATATAGTGTTTTATTTGGCTATTGAGTTATCTCAGCAAAAAAAAAAAATGGATTATACGATGAAGATTAATTACCTTGAAAAGGACATGCTGTTGTATGAACTTAAAATTCGTGGAATACCTGCAGAGGATTCCCAAACCGTGGACACCTGAGGGCTTCACTACGCCCTTCATTAACTTTGAAAAGAAGAAGAAAAAAACCCCGAGTTATCCTCCATATAACTTTGAATTTGATGACGAGGTAAGGTATGTTAAGACACCTTAAAAAAGATCGTATCTTCACAAATCTATTTCTGGCGCTAGTGCCAAAAATAAATTTGACAGGTCGCAATCGCGCCTGGTACACCTATTAAATAGGGGGACCCTATCCCCTTAACTGGATTAACACCTGAAAATTTTATGCGCGGGCGAAATTAATAGTGGATATTCTCAACGCTCTGGATCAAAAAATGTTTCCAGACAAGATCCAAACTTAAGCCAATTGTTAGACGCAGGGGACAGAGAAACCGGATTCTGACCCCTTCTTCAGTTATAAGTAGACATACTAAAGAGCATCTGTGTCTACTCCCCACACAGTACCGGTTTCAGAAATCGGCACGAATCGACAAATGGGAAAGGGTTTAAAATTTTCTGGAGACCCAAAGAGCATGTCGGTGCACAAATTTTCTGGGAAAGAGTTCAAATTAAGGATAGCTCGCAATGTATCAGAACGCGAACTGTATGATTCAGCTAAAGATCTATTTGCCGGAAAGGCGCTGAACGGTATCGTTCAAACCGGTCGATTTTCGGACTGGCAAGGTCTCTGGGAAATTCTTTGTGGGATTTGAGCCACCAGATTATCGTGGGTGATTGTTTAAGGAAATCTTAGAGCGAACTCAAGATCCTTCTGAAAGTATAGTGGACTACTTGTCTAGTATGAACCCCTTATGTCGTCGCTATGGGTCGTTGTCCCCGGGAAGTCATTTTGGATATTGTTTAAGAAATTTAGCCCCGTTTTTACACTACGCAGTTCCCCGTGGTTAATTCTTTTGGGAGGAATTGGAGAAAGAATGTTTAAAACTTGAGGCCGAGAAGTCCCGAGCCGACAATTATGTACCTCCATCTAGGAAACGACACGGTTTTGGGAGCCGGATTTTGTTTTTTTGTTTCCGATCTAGCAGATGCACTTCCAGAAAGTTCATCCTCGGGAAATATCGAGGAGATAAGACATACCACCCCTCCGGTAGCCAACCACAAATTACCTGTTGGAATTGTAAAAAAACAGGTCATTATAACCGTGATTGTACCAGCCCTCGAAAACTCATTGTTTTCGTTGGGAAAACACCGAACGTTACCGTTAGAAATTGTCGAGTTCGGGAAACGAGCATCGGGAGAAGTCAATAGATAGTCGGAGGCATCTCCCAATACTTTTTTGTCGACTAAAAACTCAAGTTTTCCGGAAAAATGCTGTTAGATTTATTATAGGTCATGCGCACGGTGATCAACGACCGTTTTTTAGAGGAAACAGTTTATGGTACCCCCCATTCTAGGTTTATTAGATTCAGGAGCCCCCGGGAACCATTGTTGGTCTACCTGGATATGAGTTATTGCAGCTTTTAGGTTTGCGATTTTGGGTACAAACACATGTACAGTAGCTAATGGACAGAGCTGTTCCAGTATAGGTTATTTGAAGTTCCTTTCTGTCTAATGGGAAAGACTCGTTTGATTGATGTGTTGGTTCTTCCGGAACTTTCTATAGCTCATTATAGGCATCGATTTCTGGAAAAGCATGGAAATAGTCCCAGATTTAAATCAGGATATTTGGCATTTTGCTGAAAACTCGAGCAAACTCCAATTTGTAGTATTCAAGACGAAAGCACACTTAGTAAAGAACAGCGAGAAGCCCTGGATAATCTAGTGCAAGAAAAACTTACTTTGATGGGCTCGGGTCTTGTAGGTTGTTGTAAGGTAGCTGAACACGTGATCGAAGTGGAACCTGGTACTAAACCTATCAAGCAAAGATACTATCCCGTATCTCCTTTTAAGCAAAAGATCATTGATGAGGAGTTGCAACATATGTTGGAGTTAGGTGTTATTGAACCCTCCAAGAGTGCTTGGTCTAGTCCAGTCTGTCAGGTTCGTAAAAGGATGGTTCCTACAGATTTTGCTGCGATTATCGTTTGCTGAATTCTGTAACTAAGAAGGATGCCTATCCAATTCCTTATATTTCGTCTATTTTGATCGCCTTAGAGATGCTAAATTCAAGTTCTATAGATATTAAATCTGCCTTTTGGACTGTCCCTGTAAGTGAGTCATCTCGTGAATATACCGCATTTACTGTTCCCGGACGAGGGCTATATCAATTTCGGCGGATGCCATTTGGTTTGTCCAATTCCCCAGCTACTTGGCAACGTATCGTGATACTGTTCTTGGAGCTGATCTTGAACGTATGTGATGGTCTATCTCGATGATATCGTTCTTATTTCTCAGGACTTTGATGAACATCTGCGTCTTTTGGGTCTAGTCTTTGACGAAATTACACCAGGCAGGCTAATAGTTTCTATTGAAAAATGCCAGTTTTGTAGACCAGAATTAAAATATTTGGGCTGTGTTGTCGATCGACAAGGTCTTCGTCCAGACGCAGAAAAAGTAGAAGCCATTGTAAAAATTCTACCACCTCGCAACGTGCAAGAAATTCGCCGATTTATAGATACAGATCTTGGTATCGACGTTTTGTTCCTAATTTTTCGTCCACTTTAGCTCCCTTGACGAAACTTACAAGAAAAATATCAAATGGGTATGGTCCTCTGACTGTGACAATGCCTTCAGGTCTATTAAGGCATCTCTTGTCTCGGCACCAATTCTAACGTGCCCTGATTTTAGTCGTCCTTTTGTCTTGCAGACAGACGCTAGCTCATTTGGACTTGGAGCTCAAACGTTCGATGATGGCGAAAAGGTTATTTGCTTTTTATCACGTTCACTTACGAAGCAGGAAATGAAGCTCACTGTGACTGAAAAAGAATGCTTGAGTGTGATCTGGAGTGTAGAGAAGCTGCGACACTATTTGGAAGGAGTACACTTTACTGTGATAACGGACCACCATTCTTTATTGTGGTTACATAGGTTAAAAGACCCACAAGGTCGTTTAGCGCGATGGGCGCTCCGTCTTCAACCCTATGATTTCACTTTAGTTCACCGTCCCGGAAAAGAAAACACCGTGGCCGACTTTCTTAGACGTTCTGTTCCGTTTCAGTGAAACCATTGATTCCGACGTCACCAATGATGGCTCACTCTCTTCTACTGTGGATAAATGGTATATCAGCATGTTTTCAAGACTTGAACAACGTCCAGATAAATTCCCTTCTTGGCGTGTGGAAAATAACCTGTTGTATAAATATGTCAAAACCACCTATCCAGAACTTTCGCTCCATCCAGTTCCTGAAAATTGTTGTCCCCAAGGACAAAAGGCAAGAAATACTAACCCGATGTCACGACATTCCTGCTGCAGGACATGTCGGCGTATTCAAAACATATTGGAAGGCGTGTCAGCGTTACTATTGGCCAAAACTGAGAGTATGACATAACTAGATATGTTAAAGGTTGCAAGGTCTGTGCCCAAAATAAAGTCAAACAAAAACCTCCGCTGGTCTAATGGGTGAACGGCCGACCGTAAACCAACCTTGGCAGTGTATTAGCCTTGACATATTGGACCTTTCCCTCGTCGAAATCTGGTAATTGTTACGTTCTGGTGGTTAATGACTACTTCACCAAATTTACTGCTTTGTTTCCATCTCGCTCAGCTATGCGAAATCTTTAACTAAACAAGTTGAAGAAGGTATTTTCTGTTATATGGAACTCCTCAATTTTTAATGTGCGATAATGGTGCAGATGAAATCTAAAGAGTTTCAAGAGCTCTGCAAACGTTATAAGACTAAAATATTCTATACAGCTTCCACTATCCTCGAGCTGATCCGACTGGGAACGTGCCAACAGAGTTGTGAAGACTATGCTCGTTCTTACATTAAAAATGAAAATCACCGCACTTGGGATGAAAATTTAGCCGCCATCGGCTGTGCCATGCGTACCTCCGCCACGAAACTACCGGTTTTACCCCTATTTTCTCAATTTTGCAGAGAACATAAGCTGTATGGTCAGACTTTGCTGAAGAGATCCCCAATATCAATTTGGATCCGGGATTTTGTCAAAAGAAAAACTGCGTTTGCCAAACTTTATCAAGATGTGCAACAGAAGATTAGTTCTTCTCGTGCTAGAAACCAACAAAGGTATAATTTACGCAGACGACCAGTCGATACGTTCCTGGTCAAAAGGTTTGCGGAAAAATAAAAGTATCTCAGATGCAGTAAATTATTATAGTGCCAAATTGGCTCCCGCTATGTAGGACCGCACAGTTCGAAAAACTGGAACCTGACCTATGAATTACAAGATCAAAAAGGTGGGCGGGTATCTGGATGTAAAGATCTGAAACCGTATAATCCATCAAAACAGCAATGCGAGTTTTGACGCCGAATAACCTTTTTTTTGATTTACTAAAATACTTGTAAATTTTTATTGATTGATTGATTGATTGATTGATAAAGAAATACAAAGTTGAGGTTTGTCCCCTCGACACTGCAGCCAAAGGGCTTGTTGTATCTCTTGTGTATTTGTTTCAGTTAAAAGGTTTGCACCCGAAGGTGTAGTAGCCCTTTTACTGTTCTTTTCTGTCTCCAGCCTCCTGGTGGTTAGTGTCCACCTGAGGTTTTGATTTGTTCTCCAGTATGGTAGGGCACTCATATATTGTGGAGGCTGTCTCTTCCTCTTCGTCAATAGTCTGCAAATGGGTTCTTTCATAGATGCCCAAGGTGCTATGTTTTCTTGGGTGAGTGTCCGGTTATTAATCCTGTCACTATCCTAATCTGATTCCTTTTTTAGTTTTAGTAGGCACTTGTCAATGCTTTGATGGTGAGTCCAGCATTGATTTACGGTTTTTTTGCCTTGGAATGTGGTTCCAGTATGACTGATGTTGTGTTTGAACCACGAGTCATGTAAGCCGAGGCTTTTGGATTCAAAAAAAGGTTCAGGACCCACAAACATTGTGCGGAGCCCGCCTGGCCAGGAAGTCTGCATTTTCATTGCCCTGTATTCCCCTGTGCCTGCACCCAGGAAAGTGTAACTTTTGGGTAGCCAGGTTTAGGAGGCATTGCAGACAGTTCCAAACCAACCTTGAGTTGACTTGTGGGTGCCGCTTTTATGGCGTTGACTATCAAGAAAAAGTAATGTCCCTGCCCTTATATCTCCTCCTCAAGTTCTCTCCGACAAAGTTCAATGGCATATATTTCCGCCTGGAAAAAGGGCATATTTCCCCAGGGAAAAAGCATTGAACCGGGGGCTACCATGTATCCCCCGCCGGCTCCATTGTCAGTCTTGGATCCATCTATCAAACCAAATTCCGAGACTGACCAGAGATCGTCACTACCGCCCCAGGTAAGCTGGGTTTTGTATGGTCTGTGTGTATTTATCCTTTTGGCATTGTATCACTGCTCATCTCAAATATTGGGTTTGTGATACTGCTCGTTATTCTGGTGTGTCCTAGGGCAGGCCCAGAGCACCAGTTGCCCACATTTTTAGCCTGTTCCCCAATCCTCGCCTCCGCCTTAATAATTAACCAAGGGGGGAGGCTTGTAGGGTTCCATGGCTGCAGTTGGAGTGCTTCTAATACTCCCGTATACAGAGAATTAGTCGCTGGAGTTTGGATAACTCCAGCTTTGCTTTTCCGTTCTACTTTGGCCACCAGATATTGAACCGTAGGTTATCATGGGTCTTCCACAGCAGGTACAACCAGTGTACTATGCGTGGCTGAAATCCCAATTCTTCCCCACAGCTCTTTTGGTAGCCATTAGAGTCATTTTGCCCTTATTAATCACATTCTGCATATGTGGATTCCAGGTTACTTAGAATCCAAAGTTAATCCAAGGTATTTACCTTGAACAAGCGAGTGTGGACGAAGAAGTGAGGACATTTTAAATCATCCAGCTTCCTTCGTCTAGTGAAGGGTATTAGCGCAGTTTTGCCAGGATTAACAGTAAGGTTTCCCTTTTTTGCACCATCCCTCCACAATTCTCAGTGCCCTTTGCATACCCGGGTTGTTTTTGTTTGCTTCCCCACGACAAGATTGGATGTTCCGCATACCCCTGGGTATAGGCCATTATTATTCAGTTCCACCAGGAGTTCGTCAACAACCATATCCCACAGATGGGGATAGAACCCCTCCCTGTGGGATCCTTTGACCACTGACACCTCCATTGTTTCGCGAATAAGTTGCTTGCGCTCTCTGCCAAAACATGTTGTTTATCCACCTACAAATGGTGTCGTTAACATTAGTTGGCAAGAGCCGCGGCCATTGAGTTGAAGGAGGTTCGACGCTCCTCAATGCAAGAAATGCAGCAAGTGCGATTTCCTTGTTGTTCAGTGGAGTTCAACTGGTCACCATTGATGATGAGCAGATTGCATGATTTTTTTTTGACTGATAGGCATTTGGTTTTGTGGAGTGGCCCTCGCAGAAGTTTTCCCTGACAACCTGTCATCAGTTTTTCCATTATTTTTATCAAAAAGAGAAATGTAATTGGTCTTTCTTATATTAATGATTTGCTATATTAATTAATATCTGTTATTTTTAACTTTTTATGGCTTTCGGTTATTATCTTTATTGTCTATATTTTTTTTTGTTTGGTTTATTTTTTTATATGCCCTGCAGAATGGGCAACCAATGGTGTCGGGGCATCCAGCTTGGCGCGCATTGATGGGAGTCTCGACATTGCTTTAGTTAGAATAATCCTGCACTGGGACCCAGTGTCGGTAAAAGTCCGACAAACGCTGGAAGGTTACCTTCAGCCACAC
>JAHBCN010023327.1:0-12640 GCA_019359885.1 Listronotus oregonensis | reverse complement strand
AGAAAAAAATTTTTTTAGAATTATAGCAATTTTAAAAAAAAATTACTATATTTATACTATTTTGATATAAAACTTTTTAGAAAAGGAAATATTGTTTCTATAAATATAAGGTTATTTTTTATAACATTATTTTTAATGTATACATTATTTAATATTTTAATTGGGATCAAAATTAAAAAGGAGGTCTTTTGGGACCTAACGGGGTTAAAAATCTAAACCTTGATAAAATATGAACCACCAAACTGTTTTGAGAGTTTTTGATTTAATAGTTTATGTAGTTTTTTGGGAAAAAATATGGTATCTCAGGTATTCAATAAAAAATTAAAATTTTAAAGGTGTTAAAAATTAAATCAAAGAATATATCAAACATATGATATTACACTATGTATATGTATGTTTCATACAATTTCATCTGTATAAATTATAAAGGGATCACAAAAAAACTTCGGGTGGGTTAAAGTTCCATGAACATATCACAATACCCCAAAAAAAATGGATAACCCCTTAAACCCTACAATAACCCAAAACAAGGCTATCAACAGAAAAAAATAACAATTACTAATTTAAATAAAAATAATGTTTTTTGGTATGGCACTCTAAATACTTACCCTTGTTGCTCCATCCAAAAAAGGAAAACCCCGACTTTTGGTTTCAGGCCTTAGCAACATAAACTTCCCCCCAAGAAAAGCCAGAAAAAAATTTTTCCGAATTTTGTTTAATAAAAAAAATTCAAAAAAAAACTGGCGAATCCTTTTAACATCGAACAACCATTTGTTTTCCATTTTTTATTTAAAACATATCATTGTAATTGACGGGAAAGGGGAAGTTTTTAGAAAATATATGTTTTAAATAGAACTTATTAAATTAAACAACCCCGTAAATTTAATCACAAGATAATTTTTCCATAACCATTAAACATCACCGGAGAAAGTATGGCTGCGTTTGACAAACAACTGCGTTTTACGTTGATGACAGATATTGGGGGTTGCCGGATTGAAAAATTTATTAATTCTAAAATTTTATATTATTCCTCTGGACCACTATACTTGCTAGTATATTAAGTTTCATCATTATTGTAGAGTATGTATTTGGGGAATTTTAAAAAAAACCCTGAAGCAAAACATCCTTTAAAATCTACTCCGCCCACCAACCGGGGCCGGGGGGTGAGGCACGTGGAGCCAGAAAAAGGTTGTAGACTTACCCGGGAAAAAAAAAAAACCCTTTTTCTAATACCTTTTAATCGGGGCCCAAAATTGCTGATTGCACAAAAGGAAAAATTTTTTTGACTTATCAACTTTTCCAAAAAATGCTTTTTGGGTTTTGTTCAAGAAAAAAACCAAGGGGGGCCCCAAAAAGGGGGGGCCCCCACATCGAAAAGAACTGTTTTTAAAAATTTTTAAAATTATTATTTTTTAAGGTTGATTTAAAAATTCAACCTTTATATTCAAATGAGCAATTTTTTTTGTTTAAATGCTTTTTTCCCCAAAAATTAAAGTTTCCCTTTAAAAATTTTAAAAAAGTTTAAAATATAAAAAATATTATAGAATAGTAATATATTATATCATAATTTGATAAAAAAAAAAAATTTTTTTTATATAAGACTTAAGTTTTTTTTGTAGCGGGAGAAAAACGCGTTTTTGCGGATCAGAAGCGGGGTTCTTGCAATAACAAGTTCATTCATTTTTTTAAATTTTTTTTAAACCAATAGTACGGTTTTTTTGTTCAATCATTTTTAAAAGAAATTGGGCCCCATTGAAAAAAAAAAACAAAAAAGAAAAAAAACGTTTTTTTTTAAAAAGGGATGTTACGGTCAGTTTTTTAAAAGAAAAAATTTTTTAAACCCCCCTTTTTTCTTTTGGGTTGTGGAAAAGGGTAGCCAAAGGGGGCAATTTTTTTGGATCCATGGGTTATTTTAATTCAAAACTTTTTTCGAAAAAAAAGGGGAAAAATTTTAAAAAACGCCCTTTTTTAAAAATTTTTATTTATAATTTTAAAACAATAATAAAATTGTTTTTAAAAAAGGGGGGCAACCGGGGGGAAAAATAAACCATCTATTAAATATAATAAAACCTTTCTTAATAAAAAAAAAAATTTTTAAAAAAAAAAAAACACCAATATGATAGTATAGCGGGGGTTTATTAATTATTCCCCCTCCCTTGAGGGGGGTCGATGTCAAAATTTTTTCTCGTTTCCCCCCCTTTTTTTAATGCCCTTTTTTGGGGAAGCGACGGCCGTCGGTTTCAAAGGCGTCACTTGAGCCGACGTTGTTTTTTCGATCCCCCCCCAAAAAAAAAAAAATGGGATAAAAAAAAAGGCAAAACAAAATATTTTTATTTTCCCCTCCTCACAATTTTAAGTTTGTTTATTTAATTTTTTAAAATTAAAAATTTTTTTTTAGCAAAACTTTTTTAAAAAAAAAACCCCCAAAATTTTTTCCATATAGTTGGATCTATACAGAAAGCGGAGGGGACCGCGAACATAGGACAATCCTGGGATTTTGGTTTAAAAAAAACGCCGCACGCATTGCTTATCGATTCCTTTTAAATTTTTTAAAAAAAATTATAAGACGGGGGCCCCCCAAAAACGCAACCCAATACGTTTTTTCCCCGAAATAATTTTTTACTATCGAACGCTCAAGCAAAAAATTTTAAAAACCCTTATTTGCGAAAAAAAAATTTTTTTTAAAATAATAATTATTAATAATGGATGTTACGAACTGGAAGAGAAAATTAAAATTATTAAATGGTATCACCGTGAAAATCCTGTTGGGGGGAAATTGGGGGGAATTTTTTTATTAATTTATTTCCAACCGGGCCCACCCCCCCGATTTCCACTTTCACCATCAAAAAACCTTTTGACTTTTTTTTTTACCCCAAAAAAACACAAACATGATATGCCCCCGAAAAAAACCCCAAAGGAAAATGAAGGAAATTATGGTAGGGGCAAGTGTTTTTAAAAAACCAAAATTTTCTTTTAAAAAATTGTAAAACGGGTTTAAATTTTTAGAAAAAAGATCAGTGGGTAGAGGCCGAGAAAAAAAGGGGGGCCATCCTCCAAAAAAAAAAAAAAAACCCATGAAATTTTTCTGATGATCATTTTAGACGAATTAATTTTTTTGAAACTGTAATGGGGAAAAGGAAAATAACAATGATTTTTTTTTTTTTGGGGCACGTAAAATCACAAATTTATGGTTTTAGGAGAATAGGGCTAATAATCTACAAGAATTGCAATTATAAATTGAAAAAAATTTTTTTTGGATTTTACCCCCAAAATTTTAGCAAAAAAAGCGGGCCCTTTTATGACAATCTTGGTTATTGTTTGGTTTAAAAAAAGGGGGGTTTTTTTGAGCATCCCTTGAAATTTTAAAAAAGTTTTCTTTTTTATTCTGTAATGCCCTTAAAAATTTTTTTTTTTGAATATCTTTTACGTTCCATTATTTATTTGAAAAAAAATTTTATTATTTTATTGGGAAAAAAATTTTTGGGTTTTTTTAAGACCATAGAAAAAGTTGCGGCCCCAAAACAAATTTTTAAAATTTTAAAAGGCTGATAAGAAACCGACAAGTCGGTTGACCCCAGCTGCTTTCTTTTTTCCCCATAAACACTGCATCCCCTTTTTAAAAAAAAAAACGTGGGGACAGAATTTGGGGAAACAAAAAATTTTTCCGAATTTTACCGCCTCCCCACCAGCCCCAAAACAAAAAAAAACCCCCGTGGGGGAAAAGAGACGGAAATTGAAATACAAGCCACAAAAATTATTGGTATTTTAGAATTGGGTAACCCAAAAAACCCCCGAGCCTCCTATGTTCGCGAAGGTCCCCTTTTCTGTATAAGAATCAAAATTCGGTTTTCTTTAAAAGAAAAAAAAAAAAAAAATTAATTAAAAGGTTTGTTTTTAAAATTTGGCGGCCGTTTTTCCCCTTTTTATAATGTCCATTTCTCGCCAGTAAAAATTCGTTTTGATTTAATTTTTTTTTTTTTTTTTCAAATAAAAACGAATTTTCATTCAAATTTCCCCCAAACCCCATACATTCCAATGCTTTTCTTTTAAAGCAAAAAAATTTATCCGCCATCATCGTTCTTCTTGGACTCTGATGACTCTTCATCTTCCCCCCTTTAAAACCATTTTATAAATGGGCAGCTTTTTCTAAATTTTCCCCTTTTTTTCTTTTTTTTTTCATATTTTTTCGATCCCCGAAATTAAATAATTATATTGAATGTTTATTCTTCTAAAAAAAAATTATCATATACAAAGAAGAAACCCCTAATACAAAAAATTAAACCCCTTTATCTATAGTTCTCATTTTTTTGGGGGAAAAAAAATTTTAATTTTTTTTTTTTAAAAATTTTTTAAAATTTAAAAAAAAAAACAAATTTTTTTAAATTTTTTTTTAAATTTAATAAAAAATACAGATTCCCCTTTTTAAAAAAGTGATTTTTTTTAAAAGAAAATTTTTTTAAAATTTTCCCGGAAGGGGAAATTTTTTCATTTAAAAATATTACACTATGGAAAAATACATTCCAAAGAGGCTAGAATTTATTCATTTATAAATATTACACTAGGGAAAAAAATATTCCAAAAAAAAAAAAAACAAATAAAAAGGCAAAAAAAAGTGTAAAATAATCCTAAGCCTAAGATAAAACCCCCCACAGTTTTCCATGTTATTAACAGACTCTACTTTAACTAATATAAACCCTGACAACAAAATTTTCCAAAAAAAAACTTTTTTATTACTAAACAACATTTAAAATATTCAATAATTTTTTAAAAGTAGTTCAATTCAATCAAAACCAAAAAAGGGGGGAAGTTGGGGTTGCCGAGTAGAAATAAAATATAAAATGGGGATTTTTTGCAAATTATCAAAAAACTGTAGTTCAAATAAATTTTTTTTCCTCTTTTTTTTGTCTATTTTTTTTAAATTTTTTTTAAAAAAAAAAAACCCCCGGGCGTTTTATTGTCCCCCAAAAATTTAAATTTACATCCCAAAAAATTTTACAGGGGGAAAACCCGTCAGATTGTCAAGGTTGTCAAATTTTTAAAAAGGTTGTTTGTCTTTTTTTTTATTTTTTTTTTTTTGGGGGAGTCCAAAAAGGCTTAAAGCTACTATCGCCCCTTTTTGGGAAATCTTAATAAGATAAAGCAGTTAAATATAGGCACCTTTTTTTTTTATTTTTTTATTTTAAAAACATTTTATACAAAGTTCTATAACAGAGGTACAAGCATTTTAAATTCAAAAAAAGCTTTTTTCCCCGGGGAAAAGGGTATCTACGTCTTGGGGGGTTTTAAATATTCACAAAAACCTGATCAAGAGGGGACCGGGGGTAAGTTCCCCAAAAATTTCATTTTTTGGGTGAAAGCGAGGAATAAAAAAACAAGTAGAGCTAATCCGCATATTGAGACACTTTTTTTTTTTTCAATCAGGGATAAGGATTTTTTTTTTTTTTTAAAAAAAAAAAAACTATAATCTGTTTCTTTCTTATTTTTACAAAAAAACCTTAAGAGAAACCGTATTTCATTGGTTTAAAGTCAGTAACTTGGGTTTTTAAAAAAAAAAAAATTAAATTGGTTAAAAAAAAAAACTTATTCATAACTTCTTAAAATTTATTTTGTCAAACAATAATAAATAGTTTTTGGGGATCAACCCCCCCCCAAGTATAATTTTTTTGGGGGAATTGGGGTGGGTTTCGACGTGGTAATTACCCCCTTTTTTTTTATTATGCTGCTTATTTAATTGGAAAATTTTTTTCCAAAAAACCGGGAAAAAAAAGGAAAACCGGGGGAAAATTTTTTCTTTTTTTTACTAAATAAAAAAAAAACAAAAATATTGGAACTTTTGGAACCCTTTTTCACATGGCTTTTTTGGGGGGATGACAAATTAAAGGGGGCCCAAAAATGAACTTTAAACGTAATTAGCCAAAAAGATTTTTTTTTTTTAAAAAAATATTTGGGGGAAAAAATTTTTTTTAAAAAGGGGGTCAGAGACCCGAGGTGTTTTTTGGGCAAAATAAATTTTATACAATGGGTTAATTTAAAAAAATTCGAATCTGTTAATAAAATTTTTGGGGGTATCACATGCTGTAGTAATCGTTTTTTTGTTTCTATAGTATTTTCAAACTTGAAAAATTTCAAAAATTTTTTTTTTCCCAAAAATTTTCTTTAAAAAAAAAAAATTTTGTATATTGTCAAAACCCCATTTTTTTTCATATTTTCAAAAAAATTAATACCCTATTTTGAAGAGTTTTAAAAAATATTTTAAAAATTGTCCAAATTTTTTTTTTTTGGAGGTGGTTATTAGCTGTAACAAATTTTTTTAGTTTGTTACCAGGATTTAAAAAATTTTTATTTTAAAAAAATTTTTCCACAATTTAAATTTTTTCCCTTTTTTTTTAATTAAATTTTTTAAATATTAGCTTACTTTTTTTTCAAATTTTAAGTCATCAATACTTAAATATTTTTTTAAATACAACCCGGAAAAGCGATGGCTGCATACTTTCCCCGGAGCATCCAAGTATTGATTTTTTTTTAAATTTGGGAAAAGGGTGCATTTTCGACTCTATATCTATTTTAAGTCTTTTAAAAATAAAATCCTTTGTTTTGTGATAGGTTATGTTTTAAAAACTGTGTTTTTTTTTTAAAAATTTATTAAATAACCAAACAATGCTAAAAAATTATCTCCGTTTTGAAAAATTTTAATTTTCCCCCAAAAAAGGGCAGTAAGCAACAGTTTCATACCCCCCAAGCCCTTTAAAAACCCGTCTTTTTTTTTGGAAGGGGAGGGAAAAATCCCCCCGATTGTTTTTTAAAAAAGGCCCCTTTTTGCATTTTTAAAATAAACAGAATGTCTGCTAAAAATATTTTTATTTTTTTTCTTATTGGTTTTGAGTTTTAAACTGGATTTTTAAATTTTATAACCTATGTAACCCTCTATGTTTTTTTAAAAAAGGCTTTTTTTTGGGGGAAATAACATCTGGTAAGTCGGCATTTTCGTAAATTTTTAAATTTTTTTTCCCCCCTTATTTTTTTTCCCCTTTTTTTTGGGGTTTGGGGGGTTTATCGATATTTCATGTATTTTTTTTCATCGTATATTTACTTTTTTTTTTTTTTCATTCTTCAATATTATCTTTATGGGCTTTTTTTTTTGATTTTTAAAGGGAAATTTTTCCCCAAGTTTTTATGGTTTTTGGAGTTGTACGTAACCACGTGGTGGGGGTTAAAAAAAGAAAAAAGGGTTTATGGTTTATGTATTTTTGGCAAATGAATTTTTTGGGGGAGCAAAGGGAAATTTCCTCAGTTCCGATAGTACCGTGTGGTCTTTTTGGCGGGCAGTGTTGTCCCCCCCAGAAGGGAGTTTAGGTTGGTTCCATTGGGTTTTTCCCCAGAAATCAAAAAAAAAACCTTTTAAAAATTTAAAACCTTTTTTTCTTATATTTTTGCCTGGCTCAGTGAAATGGCCATGTACTGGTGCTCAGTTATAAAATTTTTTTAATTAAATTATCATGTTATAAAATTTTTTTTTATTTTTAATCATTACTGTCTTATCTTTTCATAAATCTCTGTATTTAAATTTTTTAAAATTTTTTATTAATTATATTATAATTTTCTTGTTATATGTTAAATATGCAAAGAGCAAAGTAACAACCGATCTTTTTTTTGGGGGTTTTTTTTTGTTTGTTTGTCCAAAGTTTTTTTGGGTTAAAAATTAAATTTATTTTTTTTTTTTTCTCAAATGATAATTAGGGGTTTTTCCGTTTTTTTTTTTAAATATCCAAAAATCATTAATTGAGTTGCATTTTTTTTTTTTGTGCCTGTAAAGGACTGCACATATCAATTTAACTTACATCAAAAAAATTAGCTCAGCTGCTTAAATTACGTAACCACCGGGGGATTTATTGAGTTCATTTTTTTTTTTTGCCTGAAAGGGACTTCACTTATCCATTTAAGAAATCACACTGAGATAGTTCAGCTGCTTTTTTAAAAAATCTTAACTTATCTAAATTTTTATTTTTATTTCTTATTAAATTTAAAACTTTTCTTCATAAAACTTTTGTAACTTTTAAAATTTTAAAAAATTTCAATTTAATAACTCTTTTTTAAATTCAGTATACCTCGATTCATAAATTTTTTGGGGGAAAAAGATTTCGTTTTTTCTCTCACAATATAAAAAAAAACTCCACTGGTTATCAGTTTATTAATCAATACTTATTTTTTTTGGGTTATTATTTTATGTAAATTGCCTTATTTCTTTTTAAAAATGGTTGTATTTATTTTTTTTCATGATAAAAATATTTTTCAAATTGCTTGCACTTACCTATCAGATTATATTTTAAATTTTTTTTACAACCTTTTTTTAAAAAATATAAGCTTTTCCAAATTAGAAAAATTTTTTATCTCTTTTATCTTTTTTTTTTTGAAGGATACAGAACTTCAATGCCAATGGTTTTAAAAATTCCCCTTTTTTTTGTTAAATTTTTAAAAAAAAGATACCTTTTAAATAAACCTGTTGAGTTTATTTTTTTACCCCTTTTTACTTTTGTCTTTGTTTTTTGTTTCCCCTTTTTTTCCTTTATTTTGCCCATTTCTGTACGTAAAAATTAATTTTAAAAAAAAAAATTTTTTTAAAAAAATAACAAATGAATCCCCCCCCCAAAAAAAAAAAATAAAAAATATTTTACAACAATATACATTAAAATAAAAAAAAAACATTTAAAACAAACTAAGAACAATTAACAATAATTATTTTTTTTTTTTATTATTTTTATTACATAGCTTAGTCTTTTGTTATTTTTAATCCCTTTTTTATCGGCCCATTCTAAGATGGACGCTTCCTTTTTCCCCCATCAAGATCATAGAGCAATTTCAGTCGGGTACTTTTTGGGGGGTTTAAATGATCCTTATGCAACCCAAAAAATTGTTCCAGGGGGGCCAATCATATAACGTTAGTTTTTTTAGTGTAAATGAAGAAAACAGACGGTATTTTGGGGGGGCCAAAAAAAATTTTAAAATTTTTTTAAATTTAAAATTTTTTAAAAAATAACCCCCCTTTTAAAAAAAAAAAATGGCAAATGGGAGAACATTTTTCGCCATTATCAACGCCTGAGGCCCCCCAAACTGAATTTAAATTGGGGTTTGGGGGTTTTTAAAATTTCCGCAAACCCTTTTTGGGTTAACTTTTTAAATTTTAAAAAATTTTTTGTTGTAGGGGCATTCTGATCAAACAGTAATTCCATTAAGACGGGGGAGCTTTATTTTTTTTTTCCAGTCTTTCACCCCCTGCCAGAAATTTCCCTTTTTTATCTTCAGGTTTTTTCCCAAAAACCCTGCTTCTAACTTTCGCTTAACCTTTTGCCCCCCCCCCCCCCCCCAAAAAAAAAAAAAAAAAAAAAAAAAAAAAAAAAAAAAAAAAAAAAAAAAAAAAAAAAAAAAAAAAAAAAAAAAAAAAAAAAAAAAAAAAATATATTTTTTTTTTTTTAATATTATTAATTTTAATATTTTAATTAAAAATAATTTTTATAATTTTATAATTTATTTTTAATAAATAATAAATTATTAAAATTTTTTATAAAATAAAAATATTAAAAATAATATATATATATAAAATATTATATATATATAAAATATATATATATATATATATATATATATATATATATATATATATATATATATATATATATATATATATATATATATATATATATATATATATATATAAAATATATATATATATTATATATATATATATATATATATATATATATATATATATATATATATATATATATATATATATATATATATATATATATATAAATATATATATATATATATATATATATATATATATATATATATATATATATATATATATATATATATATATATAAAATTTTAAAATTTAAAAATTTTTTTTAAAAATTTTTTTTTTTAAAAATTTTTTAAAAAAAAAAAAAAAACCCTTTTTTCCAATTTTTTGCCATTTTTAGCCATGTTTTTCTTTAAAAAAAAAAATTTTTATTTTTTCCCTCCAAAAATAAAAAATGTTTATATTTTTTTTTAAAAAAAATTATATTTTTTTAAAAGATTTTTGGGGGAGAGCTATTTTTTTTCGAAAAAAAAAAAAACATGAAAAGTCATAAAAAGGTTTAATTCTTTATAAAATTGGGTAATTGTTTACAAAACGGTTTTCTGCTATTTTATTTTTAAAAAGGGTTTAAATTTTTTGGGGTTATACACACCCTTCTGTTATTTATTAGGAATACGAATTTATTTAAAAAACAAAAAATTGTGTATTTTTTTAAATTTTGGGAAAAAAAAAATTTTTGGGGGGTTCTCAGTGATGCCAGTTTTAAAAAAAATTTTTTCCCCAAAAAAATTTTTTTTTAAATTTTTCTTCTGTCTGAAATAAAATTTGGGGAAAAAATTTTTAAAAAAACCCTTTGAAAAACTAACCATGACCGACTAGAACAAAAATTTTTTTGAATTTTTTTGGGGTCGGTCAGGGTTAGTTCGGCCCCCGGGGTTTTTTTATTTTCCCCAAAAATTTCGGGGGGAAAAAACGGGGGGTTTAAAAGCCCCCGATTTGGCAACCCCCCCCGGGTAACCTTAAAAATAATTTCTTGCTGTTTCTTGTCATAACGGGGATTTTTGCATTAGGGGGAAAAAAACCAATGGTTTTTAAAATTTTAAAAGAAATAAAAAATATTAAAACACAAAATTTTCCCCCAAAAATATTTTTTCAAACCCCGGGGACACTAGAATACGACTATAAAAAAATTTTTTCTTTTTTAAACCAAAAACAGCAAAAAAACCGGGGTTTTTTAAACAATTTCCAAAATTTGGGTTTTTTTAAGTACTATAATAAAATAATTTTTTTTATGAAATTATATAAAAATAAAAAAAAATACTTACTTGAAAACTTTTAAAAGCGTTATGTTATATTTTTATTTAAAAATTTTTGGGGTTTTTGAGGGGAAAGGGTAGCACATAAATTTTTTTTTTTTATATTTTTTAAAAAAAGATAAAAAACCCCAAAAAAATTTTGTTTTATTAATTGACATTTTTCCCAAATGACTTTTAAAAAAAAAATTAGGTAAAGGTACACGTGTAGGTCCCTTTTAATTTTTTTAAAAAATATGTTTTTAAAAAAAATAAATAAAATTTTAAAAAAGGGGTGGGTTTTTTTTATTTTTTTTTTGGGTTTCGGGGAAAAATCAAATTAAAAAAAAAAAATTTTTTGGCTCTTCTCCAGAATAAAGATTTTTATATATTTTTTTAAAAAATTTTATTTTTTTTTAGATATTATTATGGAGAGCTAGTCTTTTTTTCCAAATAATAGTAAAAAAAAACATGAAAAGACAAAAAAAGGGTTTTAAAAATTTTTTTTAATTTTTTTTTTTTTTTTTTTTCATATTTTAAAACTGTTTCCCAAATTTAAAAAAAAAATCTACTTTTTTCCTGCATACGACCCCCGCCCTTTTCCTTTTTTTTACCCCGGCCCCCCCCTTTTTGGGGTCTTCGCCCCTCACCCCCCTTATAAAAAGGGTGGTTCGGGGAACGGAGTTATCCATACTAGCCCGTGGGGGTTTTTAGAGTCTTTTTGTTTTTGCCATTAGTCTTTTGCTGGGGGCCCCAAAAGGGCCCCCTTTTTTCCCAAAAAAAACCCTGAGTGGAGGGGCGTTGGGTGGGTTTTTAGGATTTAAGGGGGTCAGCTTATGGTTGCTGATAAGGACGCCATGGTAACCACAAGCTTTGCAACCCTATAATTGCAATAATTTTTTTAAAGATATTTATTCTGACTAAACACTATTTTAAACGGTTTTGTTGAATAACAATTAAAGCACCTGTCAAGTTGCTTAAAATAAATCTTGGGGAAAAAATTTCGAAGAAATTATGACTTTCACCATATTATAATAAAACGATCGCCGAAAAAATATTGTAACTAACTTGTGCACTAATAGGCGATTAATGATCTCAACACTTAGACCTTGATCCCCTTTTCGCCCTTATTAATATCCTTGTTGGTTAAATAACCATTTTCTTATAGATTTTTAAAAGTTTTATTGTAATTTTTAGGGGAAAAAAAAAAAATAAAAAATCATTGAAAGTTAAGGAATTCAAATTAAGGGGGGGTAAAAAAGGGCCCCAAAAAATGAAAAAAAAGACTTTTTTATATTTTTTTAACAATAAGCCAAAAAAATTTATTTAAAAATTATCACTGATTTTAGTTTAAAAAATTTTAAAAAGGGCAACAAAACCTTTTAAAATTTTGCCCCAAAAAAAATTTTAAAAAACCCCCCCCCAACATTTTCTATTTTTTTTTTTTTTTTTTTTTTTAATTTTTTTGGGGGGCATTTAAAGTGAAAAATTTTAAAAAATTTTTTCCCAAAAAAAATTTAATTTAGGGAAAAAAAAAAACTTCTTAAAAATAAAAAAAAAAAAAACGGAACGGGGAAAAGGGGGATTACAGGAAAAAAATTTTGGGGGAAGTTTGAAATTAATCGGAAAGTAGTTTTTTAAACAGTTATAACGGGCTTTTAAAAAAAAATTTTTAGATAAACGAGTTTTTTTAAAAAAAAAAAAAAAAATACCCCCCTAGAGGGGGGGCTTCCTGGGGGAAATTAATGTCTTTAACCGCTTTTTT
>JAHBCN010023326.1:0-12762 GCA_019359885.1 Listronotus oregonensis | reverse complement strand
TTCATTTACCCCTGAAAATCCCGGGATTTGTATTAATCCAAACAACAAACCCAAAAACCCCACCGGAAAATTTGGGAAAAACACGTTTTTTGCCACGACATTTCAAGGCAAAAAAAAAGCCTTTTTAAGGAATTAGGGAAAAAAAGGGGAAAATCAGTGTGAAGTAACATATTATGTGGCATTCTTTCCGTAAGTATTTAGTAATATATTTTTTTTAAAATTTTTGCAAATATCTGTAAAAAATATTTATTTTTTTTATTTTAAAAAAATATGTTTAAAAAACAATAACAAAATATTTTTTTGTTTTGTTTCTTTTCCCTCTTTGTCCTGGTCCTAGAATACAGATATTTGCACAAAATAAATTTACCTTTCCCGAACTTGGATTTTTCAAAAAGAAAAAAAAAAAAACCTTTTTCAAATCTATAACGGTATACAAAGTTTTGTTTGAAGTCGGCTACTGTTTTCAGGCTATAAGATAAATTTTAAATGAAAATTTAAAAGCATTTTTTTTATTATGCTTTAAAAACCGGGATATATGAATTTTTTATATAAAACATCTATACGTTGGCGGGGCTAAAGTTTGATACCAATTTTATTGCAATAGAGTACGATACATATTCCCCCGGTTTAAAAAAGAGAACGACAACAATCTTTTTTTTCTGTTACATTTTCCCAATACGACGACAGATGACGGCGGCGCGGGTTCGTTAAAATATTGTTGGCTGAGGCATCCCGGGGGGATGCAGTACAAACCGCTATTTTTAGCAGGGAAAAGTGATAGAAACTTGTATGTTTCTGAGTGGACAATCGGCTCGGGTATTTTGAAAAAACTCAGTGGGGGCAAGATTTATTAAAATGACAGGGCTTTTATGTTTATAATTAAAAAATTATTTTTTTTTACTATTAATTTTATTTTTTTTTTTATAAGAATGTTCATAAGTTTATTTTCTTAAGAATATCAGTATTTATTTTATTTATGCTTAAGTCTGGAAAAAATCAACAACCTTTTAATTACTATTGTATTAAATATAACGGCGATTAAGATGCCTGCAAAAAAATAAAAAATATAGTTAAAAATTTTAAAAAATGACTTTGACAATTACCCTTTGGCTCCGGCTGATACTGCCGAGTGCCGATCGCCGGTTTGCCGCGACCGAATGCCCTCCCCGGGAAGTTTTTTTCCTCTTCTTGTTGGGCCGGTAGAAGGAAATCTGACAGCACGTTTTTGTTTGTCATTTTTTTCGCTCAAGGCTTTGCTTATTAAATTGACATCTCCTTTTATGGCCCCGAAAATTCTGCATGCAAGAAATTGGTTTGCCAGCCGTATATATCTATGGAAATATCCTTCATTCAGTTCGGTTTTGATTACTTTATATTTCTCAAAATGGCGTTCAAATTTCACAGACGCAACTTTCAGCGCACGGTAGTGTAGTGAAAAGTATTACATGAGAGTTATCAGCATATTCCCCCTCCTTCCTATAATAACTTCCACATAAACATAAAATATTTTTATTGTTGCTTATTTTTACGTTGCTTATTTTAAGTTAATTGTTTAAAATCTTTCAACACCTGCGTGGGGGAAGAGATATTACCTAACCCACTGGGTTAAAAAACGTAAAATTATAAAAAAAAAATAATTAATACATTCAATAACTTAAAATTTCTCCGCGGTGAAAAAAATTTGGTTCCTGAAGTCCTCGGATCCCGTTAAACTCCTCAGTACAGCCATTATAACATCGTCGGTATCCCGTAATTTTAGAAAATGACTGAGATATCATTTTAAAAACGTCAACTAAAAATTTTCTTTTGATTTTGGGTCAAATCAAAACTAAATATAATTATTAGTTTAGTTTCTTTGAATTATTAACAAAATTAACCAGTTACCTAGGTTTGGTTTTAAAGCCCTAATCTATTTTTTACAGTCTTTTGTTGTAGTGTAAGTTTTTTTACCTTTTTTTAGTATTTTTCCCTTCCCATTTTTGCTAAAATATTTTTTTGAGAGGAAACCAAACATTAAAGTATCTGGGTTTACCCCTTTTAAAAAACTTTTTCCGGACGCCCCAAAACTAGGAAAAATCGGGGAAAATTCTGGACGGATGGCAGCCCTAGGCATAATATTTCAGCATTAAACAAAGCAAACCCCAATAATTTAAACTAACTTCCATATTCAACTAAACTAAAACAATTTTTTACCCAATTTTAACAATTTATATTTTTTTGCATTTCTAGTTTTTTAAACTTATGTATTTTTTCTCCTACTGACTCGGATTCTAAAAAAAGGGGAAAAATCCAAGTTCATTACCTTTAAAAGAAAATTCGTAGATGTCTGAAAAGTTCTCCCTCTTGTTTGACATTTTACCCCGGTCCGCGCGAAGTTCAAGATCGAGGATAAATTTTTTTTTTCCCTTATGAACTTTTTTGGCAGATTTCCGGATTTTAGGAATGGGGTTTTTTCCTGTTTGGGGATTCGTAGTTGTGGAAAATACGGATGACTCATTTGTTTTGATGCTCGAAATTATATTGAAAATATCTTGACAAGAGTTAAGGGCGTAGAAAGAGTGGATATTGGCTTTGTTTGTTAAAATGTCTATGTGTGTGGGCATAAAACACAGTTCTGTTTACTAATGTAGAAAAAGCCTTCACAACTAATTTTTATATTTATGACCGAAGCCAGAATAACGAGTCAATTACCCCATAAGAACTCTAGTTTCAAAATGATCCCAACTGACACAAACAGATTTTAACTATAGCAACAGCAGCTTTCCCAAAGCTTAAATTACTCCTTCAACTCGATATTTTTGTCCCCCTGTAACCTTTATATTCTGTATATTACATCCCAAAACAAAACTTCCCGCTTGTTATACGGTTTTTATGTTTGGGGAATCAAGAATACTCTCGTAGTATTTTTGACTCCATTTAAAGAAGAGTCTCGACACGACCCCACTTTTACCAGAAATATTTCTTTTTCTACCACCGGATAGGCCTTGAACTTCTCAATTTTGTTGTTTTTTCTTCATCCCTAGAGCTTTTAGCCTAAGCATAATAAACCTTTGCTGAAGAAGTGGTATTTCCTTCTCCTCCAAAACCCTTAAATTTTAGGTCCTTTTAATAAACAGTCCATTACTTTCCTTAAGTCACCCATGGTAAATAAGTTTTGGTCTTGATCTTTTGTTAATTTTTCAGTTTTTTATAATTATTATTGTTCTTAATGATAAGCCCAAATATAATTTTATGTCAGATAAACCAAATTCAGATAAACCAATTCAGGAAAAAATAATATATATATATATATATATATATATATATATATATATATATATATATATATATATATATATATATATATATATATATATATATATATATATATATATATATATATATATATATATATATATATATATATATATATATATATATATATATATATATATATATATATAATGACGCCTTGATGAATGTCCTGATAGATGAAGACTCTAAAACAACAGATATCAAAGATGTCTTTAAAGAGCTGCAGTGGGACAGGGTTGGAATAAATATTGATGGAAGATGTTTAAGCCACCTCAGATTTGCCGATAACATTGTTCTTATTAGCAGCAATCTAAATGAACTATAGTAAAACAAAAATCCTTAGTAACGATCAGGAAACTCTTACAGTAGAAAATCAGGATATTGAGTTTGTGGACCACTATGTATTGGGACATATTATTAAGCTGGGAAAGAAAATCAATCAGCAAAAAATTAAGGGAAGAATTGCTCTGACATGGGCAGCTTTTGGTAAATTGCAGCATATAATGAAAAACAGAAATTTCTATAAACCTAAAAAGAAAAGTTTATGAAAGCTGCGTTCTCCCGGTGACAACCTATGGTCTAGAAACGATGACACTCACACAAAAACACGCTGAACAACTGAGGGTAAACCAAAGGGCAATGGAAAGAGCAATGCTTGGTGTGTGTCTTAAGGATAAAATAACAAATGTAGAAATAAGACGAAAAACAGGAATAACAGATGTTTTAAAAAGAGCTGCACAATTAAAATGGCAATGTGCTGGACACGTTGCCAGGCAGGATGTAGAAAGATGGGTAGCAAGAATCGTAAGATGGACACCAAGATAAACTAAAAGGAGCGTTGGCAGACCTCAAAGACGATGGGCTGATGATATAAGAGAGATTGCTGGCAAAGGATGAATAATATCGACACAGGACAGGGAAACATGGAAGAATATTGAAGAGGCCTATGTCCAGGGATGGATTAGTAAAGGCTGAGAAAGAAGAAGAAAAAAGAAACCAAATTTATCCATTTGGTGAATATGATTAAATATATAATATAAAATTAGAAGAATTAAATTAATAATGGTTAAAGGGTATTATTATTTAATTAAAGGATATTATATTTTTTTATATTATGTATAATTTTTCTCTCGACTTGGTCAAATAAAAAAGGTAATGGAATTTTAGGGTTAACGTAGATAAGAGACTTGTCTTACAGTCATAATTATTAAATATTACCTTAAATTCATCATACAAATACTGCCAAAGGTTCTAACAATGATAATGAGTAATTAAAACGACAAAATAAATAAATAAAAATTCGCCGAATCGCACACAGGTATAATATTAAAAGATAATTTACATCCCAAACCTCTAGAAGAATCCCTACCAAGACGAGCACGGACAATTTCAGAGAAAGACTGTATCTACCTAATTTCTTGCGAATGTGGTAAAATAAACTTTGAAGAAACAAAAAGGCTCCATGGAAATTTGAGTCGGAGGTTGCTGAACATGCATAGTCAAAAACATCGCGTACAATGGACTAAAGGAAAAATTGTTCATTTATAAAGAAACCTAATGAAAGAAGAGAAAATTAAAAAAGCTGTAATAATTCTAAGCAACAAAAATGTATTTATTAGTATTGACACATCTTATATCTGTACCAATAAAGACAATGAAAGTCCAAAATTTTTAGTGGTATAGTAACCATAACACTGTCTAACACTTTGAAGAAAAAAATAACCCTCTTACAAATGTTTGTAGGAGAAAATCAGCGCGTCTCATTTGGTTACACAATCTTTCTGAGCTAGGGCTTGTTTTTCTCATATATCTGTTCTCATATTGCTATTAAGAATTTCTCACAAAATGTTTTTTACATGGTAGTGAATTAACTTAAAATTGCTAGACCCTAAATTAATGATAAACAACCATTACAATCCTAAAGCACTCAAAAAGCTTACCCCATTCTTTCTCTGTCTATAAAATTATTTATCAAAATGTTTCCCATCCATGCATCGATAACGAGGTAAGAAAAGCACTTTTCTCTGTTGGGAGCAACTACAAAAAGGAAATCGTTTTCTTTTATACAAACACTCAATATAAAAATGAATTATTCTGAGATTTTCTACCCTAAGGGCAGTTTGAATAGCTTTAAATAAACGAGGGGATATTTTTGTTTTGAATTGGATTGTCCACATCGCATGTTTACGCTATTATTTTTTCTATGGCGTTGTGATAACGCATTTTATACAGAGCCGTACTAAAACCTAAACTCATTGTTCCTCTTCTTATTTATTGCACACTTGAAGGTAGTAGAACCTGATCAGGTTTAAATTCAGATTATGAGTAGAGCCTAAAACTCGACTATAGTCTGTGTGCTAAATATGTAAGTCTAAGCCATTTAAATTACGATTTAAATTACGATCTAAAAGATAGGGCCCAATTTTTTTTTGTACTAAGGCTTTACCAAGCCCATAAGGGTTTGTTTTAGCCTAAGTACAAGGGTACGGTGGGTGCCGGTTTTTCGATGTTAAATTATTTTTTTCCCAGCTACGTTGACGTTGTCCAAACACTGAATCATACTAGTTTCGGCGTGAAACACGCAATGTGTATTTTAATCAAAATGTTTCAACGTGTATTTCCCGCTATCATAACTTCGGTATCGTTTCACATAAAGGTATGAGATTTGGTATGTAATTTCACATAAGTATTCTAATTAACAGTGGAAAGTGGTCAAAGGTATGTCAAGTGGTTAGTTGTGGTATTTGATTTAAAAAAATCACCCTTTTTATTACTGACTGACTGATAAACTCATCAAAATTAGTATAAGGGTACTTCCCGAGGAAGTAAAAACCTGAAATTTGGTATGTAAGTAGATTTTAGGACACTAGTTAGGGAAAAATTCTGAAATTTTTCTGGGATCATTAAACACTTGCTAAGGTCTCATTATGAAAAAGAAATGTTAATTACAAACCATTTTTTCAAAATATCAATAAATTAATAAGATACTCCCAAAAAATTGTGAAAAAAAAACTTTGATTTTTTTTTATAGTCTAGAAACATCATAATGGACCCAAACTCATATGCAATGGTAGGTACGGGTTTTCTCATTCCAATGAACTTTGAATAATTAAAAAATATACATTATTGCCCGAGTAATGGAACAATTCGTCTGCCCGCTTAGTGAATCCATGAAGATAACGGCATAGCGGTAGAGCGGCAGCTGAAATGAGGGGACTTTTGGGTCTCGTTATCTCGAAAACTATCAATTTTTCGAGATAACGACCATTTTTATAGACTACAAGGCGATCTTCATTTTTTGTCTAAACAAAAAATCTCAAATTCGCATATTTTGGCAGATATTAGCGGGAAACCCATTTTCGGGCCTTGAGGGGCCATTTTTAGCCCTTTTCCACCTGTTAATGTTGATAAACTTTTTTTCGCTCAAAAGCAACCCCAAAGACCTAAGAATTGCGCCACAAGGGAAAACTGTACAGATTTATTTACAGCTTTGTCCCTTCATTTACTGGACTACATACACATTTATTGATCAAAAAGTTGTTCAATTTTTTGGTAAAATAGTTGATCAAGATATTGAAAACATTTGGTTGTTTTTACACTTTTAAAGTTATTGATCCATTTATTTTCAACTCTAAATTTTGCCACATGGTTTTTAGGGGTTATAAACTGTTTTTGTTAACCAAAAATGTTTTATTTCTGTTTTTTTTAAGTCTTTAAGGATATTGTTTAAAAATAAAAGCTTATTAATAAACAGTTGTAATGTTTGAGGCTTTTGAAATAATTTTTACAAAAGAAAAACTGGTAAGTCGAAACAAGCAGATGTTTTGACATTTAAATTTCAAAAATAGAATATTATATATATTTATATGTATATATATATATATATATATATATATATATATATATATATATATATATATATATATATATATATATATTTACTACCACAAACATATTGGCTTTTTATGGGATTTACTTAATATTTATAACTTTAAACCAGAGTAGGCTACGAAACAACACCTAATATTCTAGAAACAAAACTATGTAGACACTGTTAACTGGAAAAACATTACACAATACACTTTAACATACAAACAGTAGTACCTAAGTAGACAAAAATAATCTTAGGTATATCTTTCAAATAAATAATAAGCAAGCTATTATAGCATTTATATTTACTGAAGTAGTAATTGAATTAAAGTTTAAACCTTGTTTAGATTATAAACTGACACGACATTATAGAGAGATATATTAAGTAATAAAAAAAATGTTGTCGATAAACACCTGCAGAGCAAAAAGTCCCGCTGACTGGTAACTCAAACATAATATTTTCCGAATTTTCTTGATATAAAGATATAAAGAAAGAAAATCCCTGTATGAAGCAATAAAACACCCCCCATTGCTTGTTAAGGGTCAAAAGAGCGGAATTTGTCACCAAATCGAAAGATTGAGACATCCTATTGCTTTGTCCTTTGAACTGTGAAGGCCAGAAACCAATCAATAAAATGCATCGAATATATTTTATTTTCGAATGGTATATTTCTGCTTTTTTCCTTTAATCTTTTAAAATTACATTTTTTAAGAAACACTCTGACGTGGATTTTAGAAGTAGTATTCTCACTTTTTATTCTTTGTAGCCTTTTATAATGACTACGGCTGAACTATACAGCTTTACCTTTAATGTTGGTGCTTTACATAGGCTCATATCGTTTCCCTAATACTGATTTTTAAACAAAATTAAAAATCCAATGTATATCTTTGTTTGCCACCGTACTCTGGTTATTTCTATGTATGTTCAAGCGTCAATGGCAAATAGCTTTCAATCAATATATTAAAAATCACAGCTTGTTTTATATAAAAATAATAATTCATAATTTTGAGTTACCTGCTTTCAGATCGATTTAATTTTTTTAATTCAATTTTTCCTTCGTAATTTTCAGTTTTAAGTAAAAAGTAGAATATTTTTTATTTGTAATTGGAAGAAGTAGTTTTGTTGTAAATATTTAAAGATTTTTTTGTTAAAGATAAGAATTTGGTTTCGGCTATTTTGATTTCCTTACAACCAAGGTTTTGAGATATTTTCATATTACCACGACCGAAGCTCGTATCAATAAGTCGGACTGTTACATTTACATGTATTAACCCAGACCAAAAAACTAATAAAACTATGTTGATAAAGTCTCTACTTTTTCCTAAGTTAAAGTAAATGTAAGCCAATAAAAAAAGAGTGGTCACAACAACATACATGGTGATCATTTATAATGTCCCCCCCCCTCTTAACTTGTTTGTTTTTCGCATTAAACAAAAAAGTTAAATACAAGTGTACTGAATAATGTAATATTTGTAGAATATATATATATATATATATATATATATATATATATATATATATATATATATATATATATATATATATATATATATATATATATATATATATATATATACGTATATATATATACATATATATATATATATATATATATATATATATATATATATATATATATATATATATATATATATATATATATATATATATATATATAAATATAATAATAATAATATAAAGTTATTTTTTGTATATTGCATTTTTTTTTATTTTAAAAATTCTGAATATTTCCTAAATACCATATCCTGAAACTGAATATAACAGTTTTCGAAATATTTGCATTTTAACAAAGCAGCTACATTCAAAAACAAATATTCTAGATTTTAGTTCTTAGGTGGCCATGAATTAGGCGGTCGCGAAGAAACAACAGTTTTGTTTATTAGTGACAGTTACAGATTTAGTAAATAATTATATTTAGTTAATGAAACATTTTTTTTTGATAAAAATGCCTTATTCGGAAAGGAAAAACAATTAATTTTGTAAATATTTATTAAAACAAATAATATCGTTAAATTGGCTGGGGGGAACTCGGCAGAATTAACCCCCGCATGCACGTTCCAGACAGAAAAAATGAACCTATGAAAAATTTCAACAAACAATAAGTCTAGCGAAAAAGAAGAAAACAATGGAAAGAGATGAAAACAGTGATATAAATATACTACTAAAACTTGAAGAACATCCAAACATTTCTAAAAGAAAAAAATCGAAAAGTTTAAAAGAAGCGCTTGATGCTTTAAAAAATACCTTTTATGGGAGGATTCAAAATACTCTTGACAAAACAGAGTATAAACCTTTTAAAATTAAGCCTAAAATTAACGCCGAGTTACCGAAAAAAAGGGTAGAATTTTGCCGAACTATGTTAGAAAAAATTAATTTGAATGATAGTTACTTGAAAACTATATTTTGGACTGACGAGTCATCATTTGCAACTATGTATGATAAACAGGAAAAATACCAGACACTGGGCTACAGTAAATCCTCACTGCTATAGGGAATTTTAATTTAAAGGTCGCCAAACTGTCAATGTATGGTGTGCTATCTTAGATAACAGAATAATAGATCCCCATTTCTTTAACGTTTCTTTAAACGGCCATAGTTATTTATATTTTCTCCAGTAAGGACTAGAGGACTATTTTGATAAGCTTCGGTTGGAACAAGAGAGAAACATCGTCTTTCAACAAGATGGCACTCCTTCTCACAGTGCAGTAACTGTTACAAATTTTTTTAATCAAAGGTTCATTAAATGGATTGGAAGGGGATGCACCAATAAAATGACCACCTAACAACCCTGACGCTGATGGATGCATTTGTATGGAGAACGCAAAAAATCAAGTAAATGCAAATACCATTGAAGACAGTGAACATTTAAAAAACTCATTAGAACGGAAATTTAAATCCTGAATGAAGATTTTAGCCAATCTATTACTGGTGCAGTAGAAAGGTTACGAAGAACTTATACCAAATGTATTAAAGAAAACGGGGGTCCAATTGAGCAATTTAATTTATTTAAACTACATGTTTTCTTGTATCGTTGTTCTAGACATTAATTTGTTTTCGATTTTGTTTCTCACTCTAAAATAAGATCATTGATATTTTTTGTATCTAAAAAATGTTTGGATTTTCCCTAGCTTTAGTAGTATATTTAAATCACTATTTTCATCTCTTTCCACTGCTTAACGCTATTATTTGTTTTAATAAATGTTTGCAAAATTAACGGTTTTCCCATTCTGAATAAGGCTTTTTTATCGAAAAAATATTTCATTAAATAAATCCAATTATTTACTACTGTAACGGTCAGTAATAAACAAAAATGTTGTTTCTTCGCGACCGCCTAACTCACGGCCACCTAAGAACTAAAATCTAGAATATTTACTTTTGTTAAAATGCGAATATTTCGAAAACTATTACATTTAGATATAGGACATGTTATTTAAAAAATATTCAGAATTTTTAGAAGATGCTAAATAATTCACATTATACAGGGTGTTTCATTTAAAAAAATATAACTTTAAACTGTCACGATTTCCGCAACCCCCTGTACATATTTAAATATAGCCTGCACATAGCATATATAATTTTCTACAACTTTTGTATTTAAGATTTTTGTCTAATCCAAAAAACAAAAAAGTTAAAAATTAAATAATATAATAAATGATCACTCTGTACATATATAAAGGGTTTTCCAATAAGAGGTGTTATTTTAATATTTAAAGAAAAATGCCATTTTTTAAGATAAATGATCGGATAGTTATTACATTATAAAGAGGAAGGTATGCCAATAATAATGGAAAATAACATCAGTCAAATGACCACCACAAGCACGCCTACAGGACCATATCATTTTCATAAAATTTTCCGTAACCAAATCGCAAAGTGGCTGCCTCGATAGCCTCGCGAATTCCATCTTTGACCGCTGGGCTGTTGGCGTAGACCTTCTCTTTCACGTGGACCCAAAGGATCACAAGATGTTGGTGCCCAATTGTGATCACCTCTTCGAGAGATAACAGGGTCGGAAAACTTTTTGGGTAAAAAATCAATAGTTTCGATGCTGATGTGGCACGTAGCGCCGTCTTGTTGAAAGTAAACGTTGTCCGAAATTGGATGGTATTGATCTGGACAACGTTTACTTTCAACAAAACGGCGCTACGTGCCACACAAGCAAGGAACCATTGATTTTTACGGGAAAAGTTTCCCGACCCTGTTATCTCTCGAAGAGGTGATCAAAATTGGCCACCAAGATCTTGTGATTTAACACCTTGCAATTTCCTCCTTTGGGGCCACGTGAAAGAAAGGTCTACGCCAACAGCCCAGCGTCGGTTCAAGACCTTAAAGATGGAATACATAGGGCAGCCATTTTGCGATTTGGTTATGGAAAAATTCATGAAAAGGATATGGTCCTGTGGGCGTGCTCGTGGTGGTCATTTGGCTGATGTTATTTTCCATTATTAACGGTATACCTTCCTCTTGATAATGTAATAAATATCCGATCATTTATCTTAAAAAATGGCATTTTTCTTTGAATATCAAAATAACACCTCTTATTGGAAAACCCTTTACATACACCTATACGTTTTTTGTATATTTGTTTAGAAGCTCTATTAGATTATATGTGTCGAATTGATAACTTCCTTTCTAGGGCTGTGCCGATACCACATTTTAGATACCGATACCGATAATGTGATACTTTTAACTCCGATACCGATAATGTATCTGAAAGTATCTAAAATTTGGATATAACCTTGTTTTTTCAAATAATGTTTTTATTTATTTATATTTACACTCTAAATAGTCAAAATTAAAACAAAACGTTTGACAGTTTAAAAGTAAAAACATCCATTATCTTTTTAATAACTTTATTCTCATCTTCTTCTTTGGTAAATAATCCACATTTATAACGAGGGTCTAAGACCGTGGAAATTAAATAAAAACCATTGTGTTTCATTCTGTTTAAAAGGTTTCAAAATTTTATCTACTTTTCAGCAAGTAGCCCGTCACTGTGCGAGATATCTATACAATTTGCGGAGGAAGAAACAACAAACATGAAAAATACATATTTCAGATGTAAAAAAAAAAACTATTGGGAACGTGAACTATACTACGCCAATAAAATTTTATTTATTATTATTATTTACCTGAAAGAGCGTCTTTCTCTTCAAGCTTGAATGGCTATGACGGAGAGCGATGACGATTTACGACCGGTTTGACATGAAAAATAACTGTATCTGAAATCAGATACATTTATATCCGAAAAGTTAGGTATCGGCGAGTATCGGAAATTTGTAAGTATCGGCGATTTTCGATACTGAGTATCGGTATCGGCACAGCCCTACTCCTTTTTTTAAGTTGCCTACAAATTAAATTATTATTATTATGCATGTAAGTTTGGATTTATAACACGTTTAAATAGAAGGAAGAATATTTCCCACAGGTCACAATTTCGACGTTAAAAGTGGTTTTTGTTGATAAATTCTATTAAGGTACGAAATTTAGATAACACCATTAAAAGCGCGTTAGAAACATCTATAGCTTCCTCATAAAGTTATTAAACTTGTAAATTAAATCCCAAGTTCATATTT
>JAHBCN010023325.1:0-12611 GCA_019359885.1 Listronotus oregonensis | reverse complement strand
AAACAATGCTGCAAGGCTTTGGATATCTCAAAGCCTTTTGGGAGGACAAATTTATTGTTTAGCAAATCGCTTTCGTACCACAGGAAGTGTTCTTCGCCCCTTACACCCAGAGGCCGTATCGAGGAAAATGTCATCAACGTTTTAGTTTATGTAGAGTTTCTCCCCTCAAGCAAAAAGGATTTTTAAAAAACCAATACAAAACATTAGAAAATTCCCCTTTAAAAAAATCGGGGGGATGTTTTTTGAAAAAAAAATAAAATTTTTTAGTCAAAAAAATTTTTTTTTTTTAAATAAAAATTTTAAATTTTTTATTTTTCAGATTTTTGTTTTAAACTAACAAAGGACCCCCCGAAAATTTTAATTTAATTGGTTTTTGTTTTTTAATATCTTTAAAATGGGTTCAAATAAGAAAAAAATCATGCAGTATGTCATTAAATTTTGTAAACATTTATAAATTTAATTTTTACCAAAGAAATCGGGGAAAAACATTGTGTCAAATTGAGCCCTATGTTATTTATATTTTTTAATATTTCGGTTTTAAAAAAAATATTAAATTGGGGTTTTTCCCCTTTTGTTGGGTTTTTTTTCTCTATAAAAAAGAAAAGGTATATCTTTTAATTAAATTTTTAAAAAAATTTCAAAATAAATTTTTATACCCCCTTTAGCATTTGGGAATATGAGCTAGTTTATACACCTAAAATAATGCTTAAAATGCATTCTAAAGAACCAAGTTTTAAATTAAACAAACCATTATTAGATTTTTTAAATTAAATTTAACCATTTAATTTAAAACTGAAAAATTACCCAATTCCACAGACTTGAAAATAACTTCCCGCAATTTCTCTTGGTCGCTTTTACAAAAAAATTTTTCCGAAAGATCCATTTGTGTTTTTGAGAAAAGCCGACATCTTTAGTGGGAAACCCCACATTTTTTTAAAAACACACCCAACTAGGGGTAATTTTTTTCAATATTAAAAGTTTTTGTGTTTAAATGTTTGGGTTTTGGGAAAATAATGAAGAAATTGATGAGAGGGCTTTTAATGTTTTTTTTTGTTAAAAAAAAGGTTTTTTTTGGTTCAAAAATGGGACTTCTGCAAAACTTGTTTTTAAAAAAAAGTAGGTGGACATATCAGTTTTAAAAATTTAAAATATTGGTCAGTATATTTAATAAAGTAGAGTTAAACTCCCTCTGTTATTTTTTATCATAAAACCCCTCTTAAAAGGGGTGAAATGTTTCGAGCTGTTGGGAAAGTTGAATTTTTGGCAATGTGTTGCTGAAATTAAATCCGAGCGTTCCAAGATTATGGGGTTTCCCAAAAAACAGGTGTTTTGGGAAAACATCCCGGTTTCCCCCGGGGACTCGGCCGCCAAGATCGTTTTTTTTGCAAATGGCTAGAAGAAATCCCCCAGTAACTGTTCCAAAAAAAGAATCGGGTAGGAAACGAAATATCGTAATTTCAAATTTACAGTTCGGAACAGATTGCATGAAGGTGGACTACGTAATAGACGACCATTGAGATGCCGCCACTTTCTAGAGGAAATCGCACTGCTCGTTTAGCTTGGGCAACAGAACACGAGAATTGGACTAATAATCAATGGGCCCCAGTTCTTTTTACAGATGAATCTCGGTTTGGGTTGATCCGGATTCAAGAAGACTGGAGGTTATGGAGAGAACCTGGACTACAAAGAGCCTTGGAAAATGTGCAAGAAGTCCACAGTTATAGAGGTGGCACAGTAATGGTGTGGGCTGGAATACGACGCGGCGGAAGAACCGATCTCGTTTTGGTTGAACATTTTTTAAACGCTCATCGATATGTGGAAGAGATTCTTCAACCATTTGTCTTACCCCATGCAAGACTTGTTGGACCAGACTTTATATTGATGCACGACAACGCTCGTCCTCATGTCGCTAGACATGCTGCACAATTTTTACAAGACAACCAAATCACCGTTTTGCCATGGCCTGCTCAATCACCTGACCTAAATCCAATCGAGCATGCATGGGATATGCTCAAAGAACGGTTTTGCGTGAAAAACCCTCAATTCCAGAACCAAGAACAACTGTTTGCTGCGTTAAATGCTGCTTGGTTTGCCATAGCTCAGGAAGATATGGACAATTTAATTCTGAGTATGCAAGAAGGTGTGCCAGTGATAAACTCCAGAGGAGGTCATATGTATTAAAAAAATTCATCATTATAAAAAAATTGGTATATGTTTAGAATATGACTTTTAATTTTGTTTGATATTTAGTTGAAATAAAAAAATGGTTGTACGCCACTGTAGTTTTTCTTTTCTGGTATCTACATTTAATTAAAATATTACATTTTGTACAGAATATGATAAATTTCCATAAATTATCTTTTTGGCCATATATTTTTAAATTCTTTGATTTATATCCCTAAAATAGGAATAATCCTTAGACCATTGTGGTGTGTAGTAATATCATAAAATGCTTCATGCATATCTCATTATTTTTCAGCTTTTTTGCGGTGGCTCCGGTCTATAAATAAAGACAACCTCGAGTCTCTTACTTACTCCAGGATCACCTACATCGACCAAACGATCGCACTTCTTCTCTCGATGGCCATCGATGGTGTAAAAACCCGTTTAGAAAGAGAAAGAGATTTTCAGTATCGAGCGGGGACGTCGAGGAAACAACTGCGCCATCTTAGTTGCGCTTTAAAGTCCTTAATTTCGTGTTATCCTTGCGTTATCCTTAGCATTTCCTTAAATTTTTCGGTCCTTCGACGCGAGCGAATGTATTTTTTTGTCGCATTTTGTGATATTAGTGTGTTTATTGTAAATATGATGTTGTGAAAGTGTATATTTTGGTGTTACGAGCTACTAATAACCATGGATTACCTGTACCCGTGTTAATGGTTGTAGTGGGAGGAATTGTATAGCTTAAAGAGAGGATTTTTCAGTGGTCAAATTAGGTAATAAGTTATTTAATTTTGTAATGAATTTCCCATTTTTAATTCCAGAAAGGTTTAACTGTGATATCTACGTCTCAAAAAAACAAAATTACTTTGTTCTCCACAATTACCTTGTCTTAAAAGCATAAGTTTTCTAGTTTTTATTCCTTTTTTTAACAGGGAAACAAGAAAAGTTGTAGTCCCAAGAATTCTCTTACCAATAAAAAAATGTTCCTAAAGAAACTTCAGGCTTACCTCATTATTTTTTTATATATAAATATTGTAGATGTAAAATAAGGCCAGGTTTTGCTAATATTTACACTAATAAAATATTACTTAGGCCTATTAGAATTAAAGAAGTGGATATATTAACAAAATAACATTTTTTTTACTTTTTTCGGTCCCAAAAACCGTGAAAATAATATAAAATTAAATATATTTAAATTTTCTTTTTGATCCCCTTTTTAAAACCCTTAAAAACACAAAATTATTCATAAAATTCAGCAAAAAAAAATTAAAATATTGCTATCAATCTTCTCAATACGAATATATCGCTAGGTATAGTCTGTCTCAAAGTATATGGTTATGGCTTTTGACGGACCATACCCCAATAAACCTTTAACGATTTTATTACCTATTGTTATTGGGTAAACCAGGTATTTCTTGAGTATTAACCATTAGGCATATAAATATTTAAATAACCGTTTTTACTGTGCGTTTCGAAAAAGTTGTTTTACGAGAATATAACTATGTCGCGTCGAAATCATTTGTCATTAGATGCAAAACAGGTTGTGAAATTGTATGAAACTTTAATCAGTAGAGGTCTAATTAAACAAGAAGCTTTAAAGAAACCTGTCACTTACAAAAACTCCAATATCATCGATAAGGGATATTATTATTAGTGAAGAATTGAACAAAAGAAAAAACGTAGTGATTTTCAATCTCACCGTATAAACAATAGTGATCAGGACCTAATAAGAAGGAAAATATATTGTCTTTATGAAAGCGGAGTTATTCCTACCTTGGATAAACTGAAAAAGAATCTAGACGAAGACGAAACCAATATAAATATTAGCCGTGCCACCCTTCATAGAGTTGTGTGTAAAATGGGATTTAAATACCGCAAAATAGACAAAAGACAAGTAGTAATGGAATCGCACAGATTACGCACTTGGAGATTTAATTACCTTCAAGAAATTAAAAGATATAGGTTAGAAAACAGAACCATAATTTACCTTGATGAAACATGGTTCGATACACACGACACAGTATCCAAAGGATGGGTTGATTCCAGTCAAAACTGTCAGACAAAAGCACCTTCAATTAAAAAACCCATTACCATAATACACGGGTTCAAAGGGATTTGTCCAAAATTCAAAGAATATAAGGTTCTACTTTTTCAATGAGGTGTGCAGCTTTTTAAAACTGTTTCAAAATTTTTTTAAAAAATATTCCAAAAACAGTTTTTCATTTGGAACGAAGTTTTACCAAAAGGGTTCTGTCCCAAAAAGGGAATTTTTTTTCCCCGGGGTTTAAAAAGTCAAGGAATTTATTTTAATTTAGATATTCAATGTGCAAAAGAGCGATAATTCCTTTTGGCCCCCCCAGCCGGTTAAAAATCAGGAAAAATTTTTGAGCTTTTTAAATTAAAAAAAATAAATAGGGAAAATTTAATATTGGAAAATTTTTCAAAAAAACAAAAATTGTTTTTTAAATTCATAAAAATTTGGCTTTGAAGCCCTAAACATTAATTAAATTTTCTTGTTCTTTTTTTAATTTTGGGCGTTAATCTTTCTCAAAGAAGTGTGTTAAAACCTGAAAATTTTTCTTAAAGAAATAAAGTCATTTTTGGGGGAAATGAAGCCCCTTCCACCTAAATCCTTTTGAAACCCTTTGCTAATAAAATTTTGGTTTTAATTAAATACTTTTTGTTTCCAAAAAATTTAATTTTTTTCTTTTAAAAGTATTTTTAGAAATAAAACGCCCTTTGTTTCTTTTTAAATTTTCCGTTTTTAAATTTTTTAAAGGAAGAAGGGGGTTTTTTGCTTATTTTAAAAGGGGAAAAAAAATTGAAGATTTGGGGCGTTTTTAAAAATACTAAAAATTTAATTTTATTTAAAAACATTTTTAAAAGGATGAAAATTTTGGAACACTTTAAGATTTTTTAAACATAAAAATTTTAAAATTTAAGGTTTTGCAAAATTCTTTAAATATTTTACTTTTGGGAAAAAAAAAATATTTTTGATTAAAAATTTAAATTAAATAAAATTTTTTTGACTTTTTTCCCCTTTATTTTTTTTCAACGGTGTTTTTTAACCCCCCCTTTTTTTAGATAAAATATTCCAAATTTACGGTAAAGTAGACTTAAATTTACATTGGCGCAATGGGTATTGACGAAAGATGCTACTGTCGAATTTTAGTAAAGTAGGGACATTTAACGCAAATATTCGGATAAGCAGTTTGTAACGGATACGTCCCAGTAATAAAACGACTTTTGCTTAGGGATATTATTGGATTTATTGAGGTCAAGGGAATTTAAAATAATTTTAATGTTGTTTTACGCTTTTTTCCATTTTGGTTTTAATAAACAAAATTTTTCGGTAATAAAAAACCCAAAAATTTTTTTTTCCCTTTTCAAAACCAAATTACTGTTTAAATTAATTGCTTTTAAAAATTTCCCTGGTCGACTTATATCCCTTATTGGGTTTTTTCGGGCCCCAGTTTAATATTTTGAAGTGATATTTCTTATAAAGGGGAATTTAAAGGGATTTTCCGAATTAACGCTAAAATTTAAAAACAACATTTCAAAATAAGAAAAAAAACCCAAAAGGATTTTGTACAATAAAAATTTTTTAAAAAATAAATTAAATTTTAAAAACTTTTGGGGGTTTTAAAAAGATTTTTTTCGTAATTTTGGAAAAATTTGCTTTATTGGTAATCAAATATATTTTTTTGCCCTTGTTATTTCATTAGAATTAATAAGGGCCCTTTAAAAAACCCGTCAATCCCCATTTAAATTATATTAAAAATGAAAAAGTGAACGGTTATAGGAGGCAAAACAATCGAATCTATGCGCCCAGACGAACAATCTAGACTAGTCGGTAGTTGCATAGGTCATTACGCAAATGGCCGACCGCTGCACATATAACGGACATGGATTTCAATGGATTTCATTCTAATTTGGGAAACGTTGTCTTTAGATTCCCGAAATAAAAAAAGGAATAGATAGACACCAGAAAATAACGCATGGAGTAAAAATAGACCGAGCGCTCGCGGCAGAAAAAGGGACCGTTTTTTTTACAGGCTCCCCTTTGATACGGGTGATATTATAGCCCCAAGCTATAGATAGATGCACCTATTAAGTTCCGCAAGGTGTTACTTCATATATAAACTTTAAACTTTAATTAGCAAAAAAGCTTCTTAAATCAACTTACAGTCTGCCAATTGTTGAAGCAAAAGGGGTAGATGGCAAAATCCACAAAAGTTGCAGGCAGACGGTTTTCTCAAGTACAAGAATAAAGCATACTAAATGCTGGTTCGCAAAAAAAAATCGTGCAACTAAAAACACTTTTTTACAGTCTGCCAAGCACAATTTAGACTAATGTGTGCATGAGATTGACGAATTTTCACAAGGCAGACTGTTTCTCGATATTTAAAAATTGATGCATAAAAGTTAATTAACAAAATTTTCACAGTATTTCAGAACAATTTTTTGCAGTCTGCCTATTGAATAAATAACAACTTTTCCAATAAATATTTCATATTAAATTATTAGCATACTAATTGACGAAGTTAAACTTGTAAAAAAACTTATAATGGTTAACAATTTTTTACAGTCTGTCATTGTTTTCAAACAATATTTAGGTGATAAATACACAAACTATTGAATGGCAGAGGATTTGTAAAGGTAGTTTAAAAATGGTTATAAATTAACGTAAATTGAAAATAATAATTTATTTATTTAAAAATCGGGTTTGTCACATAACACAAAACGCTCCTGATTGGTCAAGTTTATAACGACGTCACCTGCTTGTTTGCCTACTTGCGCGTACTTGTGATATATTAGCTTTCGAAACTTTTTTAAATAAGATTTTCTTGTATTATCCATTTTTTTTGTGTAAATTTTTTTTGCAATATTTTACAAATTCTGTCAAGTACTTTTACCATGGCCAACTATTTTGTAAAAGCAAACAGCAGAAACCTGCGGAGGTTCGGGGTTCGATTCCACTCCATACCTTTCTTTTTTTTTTTAATTTAATAATCTTTAAAATACTTCTTAAATAAATTTAAATATATATTTAGGTATGTTTACTAATAATAATTAAAATATTTTTTTTTTAAATTTTTATTCTTATTATACATTTTTTACATCCGATGTGTGGGGGAATATTTGCGGAATTATTGGGTTAACTTGAAGCTCTTTTGTGTGTAAATTTATGAATATTTTACACACAAAACAGTTACTTCGTTCTTAGATGTTATACAAAAATAATTTGTTAAAAATTAATTTTGAAAATATTGATGTTAAAAAATAAATTTCCCCGGATCCCAATTACGTAATGTGCGTGAATTGTAATTCTCAGAACCTCAGTATTTTATTCTAAAATATTATGCGTAAATTTTAATTACACAGAAAAAGCCGGGATTGACCGGGTCGTGGCTTTAAAGGACGCCATGGTCAGGTGATGAAGATTGACCGGGGTCAGGTGGGGTTATGTGCATCATGATGCATGAAAAGAACATCGTAGTGCCCTAACTTTACCTGACCCCATCAATCTTACGTTACCTGCCTACCGCGCGATTTTATAATATTCAAAGTTTCAATTGTACCATCATAAATCGTCTGCCATTCAATAGTTTGTTTATTTACTAACTAAACATTGTTGGGATACAATGGCCGACTGTAAAAAATCGTTAAAAGTCTTACTTTTATTTTGCAAATTAAAAATAGTTTATTTAATATTGTGAACTGTTAAGTTTATATTTAAATAACTTTTACACTGTAAAAATTGTTTGAAATACTGTAAAAAATTTGTTAAATAACTTTTATATAAAAATTTTTTAAAAAATCGGGAAAAGTCTACCTTGTGAAAATTCGTCAATCTCATGCACACATTAGTCTAAATTGTGCTTGGCAGACTGTAAAAAGTGTTTTTAGTAACACGATTTTTGCGAACTAGCATTAGATGCTTTTCTCTTGTACTGGAAAACCGTCTGCCTGCAACTTTTTTGGATTTGGGAATCTAGCCTTATGCTTCAACAATTGGCAGACTGAAAAAGTTGATTTAAACTTCTTTTTTGCTAATTAAAGTTAATGTTTATATATGAAGTAAACTTGCGGAACTTAATAGGTACATCCATCTATAGCTTGTGGCATAAATATCACCGCGGGAGCCTGAAAAAAACGGTCTCTTTTTTTGCCCGGGCCCGGTCTAAAAGGAAAGATCTTTGCAGGAATTTAGTGGAATAGATCTTTTTTGTCAAAAAAATTTAATGCTTTTGGGCCCATTTTGGGTGTTTAAAGGGGTTTTTCATTTTAAAATAAACAGGGCTTTATTTTTTGAACTTCCCCGTACTTTTTTTAAAAACGAATATAGCCATTTCGTGTATTTTTTTTGGTTTTTAAAAAATTTTAAAAAAAAACAAAAAAGTTACAGCAGAGTGACGTATTTTTAAAAGGAAACCCCGTATATTTTTATATCAATAGATGAGATTTTCGAGGGAAATTTGGTTTATAGGGGTTGTGGGTTTATTTTGCGTTTTGCTGCAATTGTCTAAAAACTGCATGATACTATAAAGGGTAGTTTACCTGAAAAACTTGCTTTTTTCAAACAAAAATTTTTAAAAAATTTTTTCTTTTTTATTTTTTTTAGGGTTTTTTCAGAAGAACGGCTTAAAATTTATTATATGCTAAAAAAAGATATGATATATCTATTTCTAAACCAAGCAGCAAAATTACAATAAACGAAAAAAAAAAAACAATACTAGGTAAAATATGGTGGGGAATAACAATAAATACAACTCTATAAAGGATGTATCCTTGGTTATACCCGACCTAATCCACGAACTTAAAATATGTACACTTCAAAAAAGGAATATGGAATGGAACCATGGAAGACAAACAAAACCATTTTTTAAAATTCACCCCACCATTCCTACATCGCAATGGTTTCAAAAAAGGGGAACTACCCCAAAAGAAAGTGTCAATATCAGAGATTTAAAAAAAACCTGGAAGATTTCCTGTATCTACAAAAAATCGGTGTTAAACCGGGGTCCATTTTTCCATGCGGAAATTTGGAATAAAAACCACCTATTTTTTAAATGCCTTTACATAAGGATAAAATTGTGAATTTATTTGTTACCTCAATAAAAATAATATTTAAACCCTTTATGGATGCCTTTTTTTAATATCAAATAACCCCAAAATCTTTAAAAAAATTTTTTTCTTTTCATTAATAATACATTAAAATTAAAATATAAGTAAACCGTCTGCAACCAACCATGTCTACCATAAATGTTTTTTTCAAACCGGGTCCACACTGTATTTTTTTTTAAAAAACCCCGATAGACCCCCGGGGGGAAAAAGGGGTGTCCCTGTTTTAATTCCTATTTATCCTGTTTCTGATCTATTTGGTTATATTTTTTTGAATAATAGTAAATATACATTGCAAAAACATATTTTGTAATAAAATAAATTTAAAAACCCTTTATTTTTTTTATGACCCAAATAGAAATATTTAATTAGCACTATAAACTTTCCCAATACACCATTTTAAAAAGGGGCCAATCATAAAAAAAAAAACTTATAAAAAAAAATTATAATATTACTAAAAATTTAAATGTTCTATAACCCCTTTTTTTAAAAGCCCTTTTTTTAAGCTCCCCGATATTTTTTGGGAGGTTCTTGGTTAAGATTTTTAAAATTTTTTTTTAAAAATTTTTTTTTTCTTTCATTTTTCCGTGTTTGTTTTCCCCATTTTGGTAAACGACATTTTTTAAGTGACCCCAAGAAAAGTGCCCAAAAAAATTTTAATTTTTGGGAAAAAATTAGGGGCCATCTAATATCCCAAAAACCCTTTAATCCACAATTGAAAAACAGCTTTTCCGGGCTTTTTTTGGGCCAAATTTTAAAAAATTTGGGGAAATTTTAAAAAGAAAATTTTCCCAAAAGTTAAATCCCTTTTTAAAGTTTTTTTTTCCTTTTTGGGGGGCCCCTATAGAATTTGAAGGGAAAAGTTTTTGGCATTTATAATGTCGAAAATCTTGGAAAAAATTTTTTTTTTAAAACCGTTGTTAATTAATCTTAATTGCCAAATAATTATTATTTTATTGCATTGCAGGTTTTGGGGTTTCTTAGATTAATACTAATTTTCCCAAAATTTTTAATTTTATTTATTGTATTCATGGGAAAAATTTTTTTTAAAAAATGAATATTCTATATCGATTACCAAAAAAATTTTTTTTAAAATTTTAAATTTCTTTAAACTACTTTATTTTTTTTCCTATCTATTTTTGGGATTTTATAATCCCTTTAGAAACGGAATATGTTATGATAGAATAATCCCCGGTTTTTCCACACCTGGGGGGTTTTAAAAGGGCATTATGATAATGCCCGCTTAAAATTTTCCCCAATGCGCTAATAGGGAAAATTTTTTATTGTTTATCCAATTTTATTTCTCTCAAATAAAGATCAAGTTTATCCCAAAAAAAATTTTTTTCTTTAAACAATACAAAAAAATTTAAAATTTATTTCCAAAAAAAAAAATTTCAATTTTGAAATGCCCCGGGGAAAATGAGTTTGACCCCACTATAGAATGGTCGGTGGGTGATGGTAGCAGCGGTGGTAGCACTAAGCTTTTTTTGTAAGAAGAACAGCCCTTTAAAAAAATTTTTTAATAGTCGATCCCGGGAAATTTAAACCCCGGAATTAACTAAATTTTGGGAATCATTTTGGGTTTCCCTTTTTTTTTGGATGAAATACTTTCTTCTATATATCCTTTTAGCTACTGAAGAGCCCCTTTTTCCCCTGTTGTTTTAGCGTTTAAACGAAGCACCTGTCTCAAAAAATAAAGTTGGGGATGTGCGACGAAACAGGGGCCCGGGTAAGCTTCTGCATTATCCATTTTTTTAAAAATTTTTTGGGTCAATGTTGGGACCTTCCTATGGTATTTTTTCCAAGGGGAAGAAAAAAAAACTTCGCCCTTTTTTCCAGCTGGTCTTAATGTTTGTATTTTTTTTTTTAAATTTAAAGGCCTAAATCTTTTTTTCAATGATAGAAAACTTTTTGAAGTTGAAGTTTTGGGGTTTTTGGGGATTTTTTAACCAAGACTGTTTTTCCAAAAATTTAAGTCATCAATGGTCATTTTGACCAACTCATCTCGTCTTAAACCCCCAAAAAAACCCATTACCAATATGACTTTGTGTACCAAGTAGATATCATCAGGAGCCTTCTTAATAAATTTTAATATTTGTTTCCTTCCAAACTTTAGACTTTTTTTGGGGCGTACCCCCCTTTTTTTAAACTTTTAAAAAAATATGAGACGATGGTATTGCAAAAAAACTATATTTTCTAGACCATCAACGTAGACCTTGGGGGGGAAAGGGCCCCGAGATTTTGGACTGTATTTTTCCGACTAAAAATAACAAAGTTTTTTAAACATATGTATTAAAATAAAATCAATAACTTACCAGTTCCTGGAAATATGCCATTAAAAAGTTTTCGGTTTTTGAAGAATTGCGTTTTCCCCCCTTTTCCCCAAAAAACCCAAAAAAGCCCTACTCCCGATCATACTGTTGCCTTGATTTAACTGGCAAAAGATTTTCGGGCGCTTTTATGGCCTTTTCTCTTTTATTTTTGGAATTTCTTCCATTTTGAGCAAACCCTTAAATAAAAAAAGCCAACTGACTACTGACAGAAACATCAAAGTCAAAAAATTAACACCGTCATTATCTACCCGTATACAGGTACAGGAGCAACTTATTTTTTTATTGCGAATAAATAATGTAATTAGTCATTGAAAAAAAATTTTTTTGGGAAAAAAATAAAGCATTTAAAAGCACCAGGGTTTTCTGGGTTTTAAAACCCCCCCCCGGTCGAAAAAAAGCCCCCCGGGGCCCGAGGCCCTCGGGGTTTTCCCTTTTTTCCCCTTAAATAGTCCCTTTAAGCCCCTTATAAAAAAAATAGCTATTTTCCCCCACGAATTATTAAAATAGTTTAATTATGTATTTTTTTTTTTTTGGTTTTTAAAAAAAAATTGATCTTGATAGGGTTAGGAAAAAAAATTAGATAACATTTATTGTTTTTACTTTTTAAAAACGAAGAAATTTTTTTTTTTTAAAAAATAATGGTTATCAAATTCCCTTACTTTTTTTTTTTTTTTAGTTAGTACCACAAATGCATACCCCGAAGGGACTTTTTTGGGGGGGGGATCCAACCCCCGAGTTCGATGCCAGCTCTCCCCATCGTCATTCCAGCAGACGAAGAGGACGAAAGTTTTTCCCCCCCTGGGGTGTCGTTGCCAGGTCAAGACGAGTGTGATAACTTTTGGGCCCAAAAAGGGGGGAAAAATTTTTAAATTTCGACAATAAATTAAAAATAAATAACCTACCTTTTTTAGGGTTGTATATAAGTATTTTAATTTAACTAATTTTTTTAAAAAATTTAAAAAAAAATTTTTAATAAAATTTTTTTTGTTT
>JAHBCN010023324.1:0-12713 GCA_019359885.1 Listronotus oregonensis | reverse complement strand
CCTGAACTGTTCATCTGCTGAGGTAAGCATCCTCTTCCCCAATGTTGGGTAGATCGTTCATGTAAATAATGAATAGTACCGGCCCAAGCACTGAACCCTGGGGCACCCCATGCTTAACCTCCTTGATACCTGACTTGTCGCTGTTTATAACAATGTACTGTTCTCTATTAGAGAGAAATGATTTAATGAGGTCAAGCGGTTTCCCTCAATTCAACCGGTAAGAGATATTTAGGGCTTTTGAAAACCCATATTACTTCTTTAATAAATAATATCGTGACAAAATTAATAAGTATTCCAACAAGATATTATTTTTTAGCAAGATGGAGCACCACCGCACTATTTTCTAGGTGTAACATCTTAATGCCAATTATCCAGATAGATGGATCGGTCGTCGTGATTCCACGAAATAGACACCTAGATCATCTGACCTAGGCCTTTTAGTTTTTTTTTGTGGGGTTATGTAAAATCTAACGTTTCCAAATCGCCGCCTTGAGAGCTAAATGAACTTCGCCAACGCATCATCGATGCGTGTGCAGAAATAATACTTCAAACGTCAGAAAAGAATTTACAAAAAAAAATTTTATATGCCAAGAAGTCCAAGGACAATTTCAACACCTTTTAAGATAAACTTGCATAATTGTTAATTTTTTCTCTATATTAAGCCAGATATCAGTAATTGTGTTGTGTAGGTATTGTATGTTTGCCATTAGATTTAATGTTTTTTTATATTGTTTATTATCAATTAACTAACTAATCAGATCAAGCAGACATTATATAATTTGACAAAAATGTCAAAAATAAATCATTGTTTATTGTTACAGCTAAAAAATACTAGAAAATTATTTTTAAACAAAATTCTAAAGGGTTGCCAAAATCTATGTTTTGTTACCTTTTTTTGTTTACTGCTATTTTGTTAAAAACGTAATGCATTAATGCGATTTCAAACTAATTTGATCTTGTAGGAAATTTAATTTTAAAATTCTTCTCTTTATGCAAGTTTTCGCTACGACCAATATTAATAAAGTTAGGAGCGAATAAGATAAAAAATTTACCGACATGAAAAGCCAGGTTAGTGACAACATCTTAGACGCAAAAACAAACCAGATAATTCCTCAATACTCATTTAACAAAACCTTCGAGGTAAAAATTCCAGATCTAAGTCAGTGGCAATAATCCAAACGTTTCAGCACGCCTGCAGACCTCATCGGGTACACAAATGGATCCAAAATCGAGCAGGGAACTGGAGCGGGCTGTACAGTGAAATAAGGAACACACAATTCTCCATTTCACTAGAAATAGCCCAGTTGGTGGAGTAGATTTTACACTATGAACACAAGTAATTAGCGAACCGGCTAATTTTTTTTTATAAATAGTTTAGAGTATACTGATTGATATTAAAAAGGGTTCATAGTTCAATCGATTTCCTAAAATCCAAAAAAATATCGAAAAAATTATTTTTTTCAAAATTCTTAATTATTTCGGTGTGCGATGGAGATAGAAAAAAATAAAATATACCGTCTTGTAGGGAAAGTTTTTTCTATGAAAAAGATATTATGCGTTTTTTTCTTAGAGTTATATTTTTTCTGCAAAAAAATCGATAAGCCATTAAGCCATCTTGCGCTAACAAACAAGCGATAAAATTCACGGTTTAAATTTAAAATGATATTATTCCACTTGATTACCTATTACATTATTAATGTAGAAATATTTTACTCTAAGGAATTGTAAGTAAAAAAATTGAAAAAATCCGACATTATAATTTTTTTTTTTAATTTTCAAAAATAAAAAAAAAATCATGAGAATACTTTTTTTTGGTTTTTCATTTTCTTGAGTTATACAATAATAAATATAAATTAAAAATTATTTATTTTATTTTTAATAAAATCAGTAGAAATTACATGTTAAAAAAATTACAAATCATCTACTTTTTATCATTATCATTGTTTTCCATCGGTCCCAGAACTTGTCTCTGTTGTAAGTTGTGCAAAATTTTGCATGTATCAGGGTACATAATTTTTTTTATTCGGTGCTTCATATAAGCAAAAAAAAAATCCATTTTAAAAAATCGTCTCATGAGATTGTCTTGGCCTTAAAACTTTCTATAGCTTGTGCTAACTTCAAATTTTTTTTGATTTTTTTCTATCTAATTCCTTCTCCAGAATCCGCTAACATAGTCGCAGAGGATCGAAAAAATTATGTCAAGTGTACTCTTTTTTTTTTTTTTAAATTTTTTAGGTATGCAGAATTTCTGAAGGCATTTTACTTTTGAATTTATTCCCACTTGCCTGCATGCTCCTTGTTTAAAGACAAAAAACGTCTGTGTGGGGTATGGGTTTTCGCAAATTTGCATATTTACGGTACAATTGCAGATAAAGTCCGTTATTTGTTTCATGGGCCCCTACAAAGTTCCCCGGAAGTTTTTTTTTTTACTGTCAGGAATTTTCCCCACTATAAATTTTCATTATCCTGTATGTCATAATCATTATTTTTGTAAGTTCATCTCTCCTACAAGCACCAACTGGAAAAAAATTTTAGCAACTTTTATTAGAAGGTAAATATTATCAGGTGCTTTTAAAAATGAATCTTGAAACTTCTTCTTTGCTGAAAGTTTTTTTTTTTTCCGGTGTCCCACCTTTTGGGTTTAAGTAGTGATGTAAGCTTGAAAATGAACTTTTCCTTTGAGGACACATTTTAACATGATACTTACTCCAAAATATTAGGTTTTATGTTTTTGCAAATCCCAAAATAGGCCAAAACACTTCTTCTTTAATACTTTTTCCCCCCTTCTGGAGCCCCCTTTTTTAAATGACTATATTGATTCTCATATTTTTTTCGAGATTTTGCTGGTAATAAATTCACACTTACGGTATTTTGATCCGGATGAATCTGGACTCCTCATCGGAATACTCATTTTAAATAATTATTTTTTTTGAATTTTCATTTAATTAAAAAAGATTATGACCCTTTTTTTTAAAAATGCTTGTTTGTATTGAAATTCATTTGTGCAATTGCTTGTTCATATGAAAACGAAGAAAAAATCTGACATGTGTTAAAATCACAAAGATTACATATTGTTGCTTGACTTGTCATAATCATTTTTTATTATTATACAGGGTAATTAAAAAAATTTTTTTTTTTGTTTTTAGTTGAAACTTTTAAAATTACGAAGTAACAAAAAAAAAAGAAAAATAAACTAAAACTTCCCCAAGGCCCCTATATTGCATGAAATACCCCCAATTACTAAAATACATATAAATTTTTACCTGTAAGATTTTAGAGTTTTTTACTTTTCCGCACGGCTTGCAGAAAAGTTCATTTTTTCCCCGCCGCGCGGGTCAACTCCCCCTTTTAAATGCGTGCGGAAAAGTGGGTTTCCCCCCCGCTCTAAAAAAAATATTTATAAGGGTCCCATCTAAAGGAAGGAAGGAACAACCACCCAGACAAAGTAGGAAAATACTTTGCATAATAGAAGGGCTGCTAACAGGGCACGATAACCTAAAAGGGCACCTGCACAAGAGGGGCTCATATAATGGGGACCCAAGTTGCAGAATCTGAGATGAGGGGAAAGAACGAGCCTACCACATCCTGTGCGAACGTAAAGCGTTGAACCACAAAAGACAGGCATTATTTGGGCAACCAAAAATGAGCCCACAAGAATATATCAACCAACCAGTTTCGGGGTTATCACACCTGTAGAAAAAACAAACAAGTGGAAGAATTGCTATAAAAGAAAATGGGGAAATTGACACTAAAAACCCAGGAGGCTGCGCTGCCTCCGGCAGTAAATCTGGACGACTCCTAGGAAAAAAAGATTAAAAATTAAGTTTTTTTTCACATTTTGTTTACAAATATTCCGGACTTTTTTGAGCATATCTTAATTATTTTTACATACTTTTTAAAGGATTTTCTGCAAAAACATCCAACCAAAAACAGATCAGGCTTGGTCTGTCAATTCTCATAAAGACGTCCTATCTCGACAAATGGCGTTTCATAAAACTGTCACCGGATCAAATCTAAACAGATTATTCATATAATCGGGTATCTTACTACCATCACCCAGTATAAACAGGAATGCATCAGAACAGATTGTTTTATAATATCACTTTTCATAATCTATAAGAATTCCACGCATTTTAAAACATTTTTTAAAAAGGGAATACGGTGTGTCGATGTTTCAGAAAGATATAAACGGCCAAGTAAAATATTCGAGAGCTCGAGCTCGAACGCAATATCACAAAAATTAAATTAGTTCGTTAAGGCATTCCAACGAGAAGTGGGGAATTCCCCGCATTCCTGCTCGAATACATCGAGGAAAAGACGGATTATGAAAATTCTCGAATTGTTCGGATGCTCGAATTTGGGGCATGTTTTTATTAAAATAATGGTCGTACTTAATGTGTTTTTGTTGGTATTTTAAATTTTTTTAATGAAATATCGTAATCGCGTTTGAAAATAAATCAGAAGGACGAGGTATCTCAATTAAATAAAAGGGGTGTCCGTCCATAGGGGGCTTTTTAAAAAATTTTATATAAATGGTATTTTTCCCCTGAGGGTTCTGTTCTTAAACCCTTTTTTTTTTATTATACAGGGTGTCCGGAAAAAAGGCCAATCCGCCGGCCACATATGGGGTGGACCAAAATTCGACTTTCGTTATCCTTTTTTTTAATTGGGCCCCCCAATTTATACAGGGCGTCAAAATAAAAAATATAAAATCGTGTTTTTGAAGTAAGTCGAAGTAAGATTTTAAAATTTAAAAATTTGGTGTGAGGGTTTTTGGAACAAAAATTTGAAATCCGTTCACGGATTCGCTACCCCTTGCAGGGGCGCCACCTGCGGTATATTGCATGTGTTAAAAATACCGAAATTTTTTGTACCCCTGAAAAATAAAGTTCTGAAAAAATTCTAATTACCCAAATTTTTTTTTTTTTTAAAAAAAGGGGTTTTAGTAAATGTCGGCCTGAGAATCCGTTTATTAGATATCTTAATTTTAAAAATCCAGATACATTTTAAAAATTTAAACAAATAAACGCAAATTATTTTTCAAATTAATGCTAAATTAAAAAATTAAAATAAAAATTAGAATAATGACCCTATATTATTTGTTCTACGTGACCTCAATTCATTTGTAAACACATACGAGCCCTCTTTATTAAAGAAAATCTAAGGCTTTAAAAAATATTTGGTTTTAACCTGAAATGCTCTCCAGCTGCAATGATTATTTCTCTTAAATGATCCTCGTTTAAACTCGAAACCATATACACAAAGTCTTTCATACATCCCCAGACTAAAAAATCCAAAGGTGTAAGGTCGGGCAACGGGGTCCCCGGAACAGACATCTCGCCCCCGACCAACCCGCATTGGAAATCGTGTAATATTTCCTAACCTTTATAGCAAAATAGCCGGACACCGTCGAGTTGAAACCAAAGATTTTGTCTTAAATTTGAGGAAACATCAAGCAAATCGGGCAGTATTTCTTTGAAACAACGAAATGAATCAATCAAATTACCGGGAAAATGACGGCCCTTTTAAAAAAAGTTATCCACAACACCTGCCCACACATTGACTTTAAAAATTTTCTTGATGATGTGTCTCAACTATGGCCTAAGTTTCTTCAGCCCATATGGTGCGTTATGGATATTTGTCATGCCGTTTCTCTTGAACATTGCTTCGTCAGTCAACAAAATTTGCTCTTTAAAATACATTTCTGTTATTCTTTTTTACATAACCATCTAAAAAAAACAAGTCTTGCCTCGGGGTCGTCGGGTAAAAGACCCTGTCTTTTTTAAGATGAAAGGGTAAAATTGTGACTCCGTAAAAAATTATGTGTCTGGTTTTTTTCCCCAAAATTTCTCACCGGTTCAGAAAACCCCAGTACTAATTTTGGTGATTCTTCACAATTCTTAAAATTTCTTCCTCTTGCCCTGGTTGAACCCACGAGGGCGGGAAAATTTCCCTTCCTCTTTCCTGAAACTTCCCCTCTCCCTTAGGCGTTTAATCAAATTTAAAAAAAATTTTCTTTTGGGATGAAATCGGTTTGGGGAAAGTCTGGGCATAGCGTCTAGCGGCTAAACTAGCTTTGGGGTCACATTTTCCTAGTTGAGAATTGACGGGTATTTTGTTTACAATAAATTTAAAAAAAAATTTCCCCCGGGAAAAGGGGACATTTTTTGGTTATGAGCCATTATGGTTTTATAAGTTGTAGAAAACACACCAAATACAAATATGAATTAAAAAAAATAATTTATTTTAGGAGTAATTGAGAAGCTTGTTAAGGCGTCAGAAGCGTTTTAAAATTTTTCACTTTGACAGTACTAAAAATTTGGTGCCCGAGGTCAGCCAATTTGTTTAGAAAGAATTATTAGATTTTAAAATTAAGATATCTTTAAAAGGTTTCAGGCCGACATTTACTAAGCACCTTTTTACAAGAAAAAATTGGATAATTAAATTTTTCTAGAACTTTATTTAATACAAAAAATTTTTGGGATTTTTAACACATGCAATATTACCCCCAAAAAGGGTAAAGGCCCCTTTCCCAAAACCCCCTCCCCCAAATTTTAATTTAATATCTTATGAAACCTCGATTACTTCAAAAAAAGATTTTATATTTCTCATTTTGACGCCCTGTATATCAATACCGAGCGCAAAAAAAATGGCATAACGAAAGTCGCATTATTTTGGGGCCCCCCTATATGTGGCGGGTGGATTGGCCTCCTTTTTCCGGACACCCTGTATATAAATGATTTAGCTTAACTTAATTTAAAAGAAAACTCCCTTTCTTTTATATAATTAAAACTAATGTCCTAACATTCAAATGTGTATAACATATTTTTGGAAGATCTGTATCTTCTGTATTTGAAAGTGAGGAATGTAATAAACATCACTGCACCTAGGCCTCAGTAGACCCCCTGTGCCACCTCCTAAAGGGAACTCCTCACTCAGTACGACGCCTATCCTACTGATTTAAAGTAGGTGACAACGTCGCAGGGGAATCTCCTTAATGTCGGCCAAGGAAAGCCAATACTCGACCAGCATGGAACTTCTATTGGACGAGAGTACAGGGCAGTCACAAAGGACGTGCTCCACCGTCTCGTCTTTCTGTTTCTGTGTGTCATTTATACCCATTCTAAGGAGGTGTTTTTGCAGTTGACAATGTCCAGTAAGAACGCCCATGATTAGACGAAGGTTCGTCCTAGGCATTGCTAAGTAATGTTTAACTGTATCTCTGTCAGGATGGTTCAGTAACTCTCTGGAAAAGTAACAGTTTACTGTTGCATCCCACAGTCTTGTAATTTGGATGATAAAATTATTAAGTCTTTTCTCTCCATGTACTAAATTTTTAGGAAGTTATGTCGATGTTAAACTGACCTTCAAAGATCATATAGAAATGTATGTAGTAAACTCCTGGCCAGGCGAGGCTCCGCAGCAATGTTTGTGGGTCCTAAACCTGTTTTTGGAATACCAAAAGCCTCGGTTCGTGGCTACATGACTCGGTGGATTCAAACACAACATCAGTCATACTGGAACCACATTCCAAGGCAATATCACAGTAAATCAATGTTGGACTCACCATCGAAAGCATTGACAAGTGAATTACTAAAACTAAATAGGAATCAGATTAGAATAGTGACAGGATTAATAACCGGACACTGCACCCTAAGAAAACATATGCATGGGCCTCTATGGAGAAGAACCCATTTGCAGACTATGTGACGAAGAGAAAGAGACAGCCTCTCACATCATATATGAGTGCCCTGCACTTACATACTGGAGAACAAATCAAAACCTCATGGTGGACACTAACCACCAGGAGGCTGGAGACCAGAAAAAAAACAGTAAAAGGGCTACTACACCTGTCTAAGGTGTCAAACCTTTTTAACTGAAACAAATATACAAGAGTTACAACAAGACCTGTAGGCTGCAGTGTCGAGGCGGACAAAACCTCAACTTGTTTATTTATTTCATCAATCAATCAATCAATGTAGTAAACTTATTACTTTTAAAATTAATCCGTACAGTGGCGTCTCAGGGGTTACGTTATTAAAAATAATTGTGAAAAACATGTATGCCACTGACTGTTTTGCAATTTTTGTATATTTTTTAGATTAAACAACTAAAAATACAATTTTTTTATATCTTGATATTTTTTCCTATCTTGCTTTGTTTTCGAAAAAAAAACAATTAAAATTTATTTAGCTTCTTTTCGCTGGACCAAAAATATACTGGGTGTCCCATTTAAATATTAAAATTTCCAGCCACTAACGCTAATACAAGAAGTCGAAAAAGCTTGTCGTATATGCATAAAAATTACGTTTCGGTAGAATAACAATCCTAACAAATTCCGTTAAAAATCGATAAAAAAAAATCAGCCGGAAAGTAATCTCTTTACACCCGGTATATGTACTTTATGAACATGTCTTTTACATAAAATATTTTAATAGACAATAACACCTGTGGATGAGACAATACCGAAGGTAAATTTATACCTGCAATTATCAATATTGTATGTCGTTGCCGTTTAAGGTCGCGTGCTTTATCTGATTTTATGTATCTTATAAACTTACTCTTAAAACTAATGTGATAGTTTTTAAGGAGGTTTGTAGCAGTTCCAAGTTTAAAGGTTAAACTTAACTACTTAGAATTTTATTTATTTATTTATATTTAACTTGGGACAGTCCACGAAACTTAAAGCTCGTTTTTCTATTTTAAATAATTATGATGTAAAAAAAGGTATACTTTTATTTTAATTTTATTTATAATTTGAAAATAATAAACCCTCTTTATTTTGAATGTCTGGGTATATTTAAGAAATGGTACAATTTTTTATTATGACTTGTAAAGAGGAAAACAGTAAACGCGAAATAAAAGATCAAATTTGCCATAAAACTGGAATCCTAGATTATCTTAATAAGAACGTGAGAACAATACTCATATATTAACAAAAACTTTAAGGTAAAAATTCCAAATCGAAGTGAGTGGCAGCAACCCGATCTCCCCGGCACGGTTGAAGACATCATCTGGTATACAGATGGTTCCAAAACCGAGCAGGGAACTGGGGCGTGTCCAGTGAAATGAGAAACTCACAATTCTCCATTCCACTAGGAATACACAGTTCTGTATTTCAAACGGAAATATATGCTTTATTGCACTGTGCAAAAGAAAATAATAGAAGGGCGTATAAAAACAAGCTTATCTGCACAAAAACAGACAGCCAGGTGTCACTAGGGGCACTAGTAAACCCTAAGCTAACGTCCAAGTTGACATGGAAATGCCAAAAAGAACTGGGAAAACGCAACAGAAATTCGGGAATAAAAGGCAACGAAAAAGCGGATGAGCTAGCGAAACAGGGATCATCCACACCATATTTTGGACCAGAATCTGCCTTGGAGTGACCAAAACCACAGCACTGGGACAAACCAGGGAATGGATTCGAAACATACAGAAGGAACACTGGGGGAGATAAATAAGACATGGAAAAATCATAAGGGCTCATCCAAAAAAACGAAGCAACTGAAAATGGGCCAACAGGAATATATCAACCAACCAGTCTCGGGGTGATACAGACTTGTAGAAGAAACAAGACCAATGAGAGGAGTGGTATAAATAATAATGGAAGATTAGGCAGAAAAAGCCCAAGAGACTGAGCTGCCTTCGGTAGTAAACTAAAGGTATGTTTCCTTCCACGCGGCCGCCGCATGCGGCTAACGCACTACGTTAGCCGCAAAGCGGCCGTCGTATGCGTCCGCTGTCAACGACTACGATTGATGGGACTGGACTGCTGAAGAAGCAGTGTAGCCGCAGTCGTGTGTGCGTTTGATATTTTGTTTGTGTTGTTTTATGTGAAATGTCTGGTGTTTCTTTTTAGTTGTTGGAATTTAAAGCCTTATTTTTTAAATGAGGTACTGGATTTTTTTATTACGTATTTTAAGAGCTTTTAAGATCCCAAATTCAATGATGTTTTGCACTTATTCGAAAAAATCAGTTTAATGTTTTCCCAAGATCCTGCCAAAAATATCTTGTCTGACTCTCTCTAACATATGGTTTCTTGTGAAAATTGCCATTAATATAAATTTTTTGAATGAGTGCAATACATTATTGTTTTTGGGAACTTAATAGCTCCTAAAATACATAATTAAAAAATCCAGGGCCGTATTTAAAAAAACAGTTGATGATGGCAGCTCAAAGACGAAACGTCGGTGTATAAATCTATAAACACTATCTTGTAGAACAAAAAAAGTAGCAAGGTAAATGTAAAAGTTATTTTGTTACATCCATTCAAATAAAGTCATAAAAAAAAATAAAGCGAAATCGCGAATAATCGTTTTTTTCCAAAAGTATGTATTCGAAATTTTTAAAGTTCTAAGGAGGCATTTTGATTAGCATTAAATTGCGCAACTTTGCCTTTATTTAACCGACCTCGTATCTCTTCAAGTTTCCGAGATGCTAATGATAAGACTCGAATTTGGGACACCCTGTACAGATTTACCTTAATACAATCGCTAATATTTCTTCTGGGGTTATTGGATATTCAGCTTTGTTGTATGGGTCGGACTTTATATCGTCTTTTATTAAGTCAAGAATAAAATTAAACTGTGCTTTATTCAGTCTAAAATATTTTCTAAATTTTACTTCATCCTGTTGCAGATGTCGATTTATTAATGTAGTATAACAACCCTTATCGCGTATTTGCTGAAATATTGGATATATAGGGGAATTGCTATGTTTCAGGTTGGCTAATTGTAATAGTATTTAGTCATCCTCTTTTTTTTCTAACAATAAATATATTGCTAGATTATCCATCACGACTCTTACCAAAGATTATTTCCTTTACACTAATAATTTTGCTATGGCGAGTTTGAGCCGCGGTCCTAAGAAACCACCTGATTAAACGACGGCCGCATGCGTTAGTCGCATTGCGTTAGTCGCATTGCGTTTGCGAAGGAACCACACCTTAAGATGGCTCCCAGGGAAGAATAAAAAAGAAGAAGAAGAAGGACTCCCAAATTTTACATTGTTTAAAAAACACAATATTATATTTGACAGATAGTATAGATTTTTTCCCTAACAGATCTCAGAATTTTTAGTGAGTCCCAGATCTTTTTCCTATAAGTGATGCCTTTTTGCCAAAACTCTCGGCATAAATTTACAATTGGCAACACAGAAGTGATTGGTATGTATCATCCACGTCCAGAAACCCAACAGTCAACTGATGGGTGTCGGCTCATGTGTTAGGGCTAAAACCCCTTAGGTGGGGATGGGTCTTTACTTTAATCAATACTTCCACCTTATATTAGTACTTATACTTTAAGCCTTCTTGGGCTGTCCTAAATAAAAAAACATATACATATTAAGAAATTTCGAAAAAATTACACTAAAATCCTTGAACATAGGATACAACTTAATATATTTATTTTTTTTAGGTTTAGTTTTTGTTACATTAATTATCAAAAAAAAAAAAACAAACCAACAACAAAAATTTTTGGTTCCTTTATGAAGTCAAAATGGCTTTATCGTAAATTACTAATTTCTATGAAGTTTACCACCAACGACGAATTTTTGACAACTTTATTTTATCCTCGAGACTCATTTCACCATAATTATTTTGACCCGAAGGCGTGGCGTGTCCACGCTTAAATTTTAACAAATTAACATGGATCCTAAAATTTCTCACCACTCTAGTTGTGAAAAATGGGCGCCAATAATAAGTAAAAAGTCTTTGGGGCATATCTAATTTCAAAAGTTAAAAATAATCCTGGTTGTTTTTTTAATATGGTAAGGTAGCGCCATGCACTTGGTTTTTTCACTGGAAATCTCCCTATAGTTTGAGCATTTCTGATTCAGAAAAATGAAACATATTCACTTGGATTTTTGTTTTTTGAGTAAGGTTTTGGATGAATTAAATTGATCAAAAGTGTCACAATTTTTCATAACGCTAGTTTTTAGATTATCTGTGTAAAAGCTTAAAAATATACAGGTTGATTCATGAGGAAATGTCAATACTCCAGGTACGTAATCTGGGTCCGAAAATAAGCATAAAAGTGTATACACATATGGGTCCGCAAGGCTTTCGTTTTCGATATACAGGGTGTTAAAACTTTTATTTCTATTTTTTTATATTTAAAAAAATATATATGTTTTGCTGAACATAATTTAAGAACAATAATTTTATTAAAACTTAAAATACATATCGTTTAATTATATATTTTGTTAAATTTTTTTGAAATTTTGCTATAATAAAATCAGATGCGTGTCATGCGTGGTATTTTTTTAAAATCCAAATATCTCGAAAACGGTTGCTTATATCGACTTTTAACAAGTATACCTTTTTGACGTAAAAATGACAAAACAGTTATTTAATTTACTTAAAATTGTTTTACAGTGCCGTGCCAAAAAGTTGTGATTGTTTAAAATAGTAAAAAGCAGTGTAGGTGGCTCCCCCTACAAGTAAGAGCCGTAATAAGATTAGATTCAAACCCGTTATATTAAAATACCCCCGGATACCAAATTTTACTCTAATATTTGCATTATCATAGATTTTATTTAAAAAATAGAAAAATTAAATAAAAACTTTAATGCCCATTTGTACCAATCGATCCCTAGTACAAGAATAGTAAGGGATCACCTAATTTTAAGGACCGACTTAGGGAAACCCTAACTCATTTTGGTTTGCACCTAAGAGCTTTCGACAATACCCTTGTTAGGGGTGGAAACAACAT
>JAHBCN010023323.1:0-12749 GCA_019359885.1 Listronotus oregonensis | reverse complement strand
AATTTTAAAAATTGGAAACCCTGGACCCCCCATCTGCATCGTGTCATCTATAAAAACAAAATTATAAAAAAAAATATTCAGCAGGTTGTTTTTAAATAAACAAGAACAAGTTTCCTGTTCAAATTAAAAATTATTTTTTGCAAAAAGCATTCTACAGTGGCCATTAAATCTTGGGAAAATTTGTTTTTGTAAATTTTTTATTTTTCGGGAAATTTTTTGTAAATCGTTCTTTTTACCTTCTTTTACTTTTAATTACTATAAATAAAGCAAAAGGTAAAAAGAAAAATTTATATTTTATAAATCTAACCAAATAATATATTAATTAACAACTTAATAAATAATTTATACAAGCTTACATATTCTTCCTGACAAATTTAATATTTTATTGCGGCCCCGCTTTTTTTCTAAGACAGTTTAGCCTTCCAGGCATCGATTGAAAACCCGGGCGTTTTCCCGGTTGCCTCGTAAAAGGAATTTTAAAAGGTGTAGGGAAGCCCAATGCTATGGCCCATTCGATAAAAAAATGTCAGCCCAGTATGAAAATAACTGTGAGTTGGCCCCGCCGATTCTGCCAATAACAAAATTCCACGAAATAATTTAATGTGTTGCCTACTTACACACTGATAAATCGTGTGAAGTTACCCAACACATTTTTAATTTATGGGGCCGGAGTCCCTTTTTTTGGATTGATCAAAACCTTATTTTAGTGATTAGTGTTTATTAAATTGTGACTATAATTCTGTGTTTATTGTTTGTTACTTATAATATTGTAACAAAATGCCTTAGTTGTATGGTTTTGTCTTGCAAATTCAAGGGTAACATACCCGTCTTTTTAACTTTAGGTAAGTATTTTTTATATTTAAATTAGGTGCTTCTTATAAGACGTAACGTTAGGTAACCGAATAAATAAAAATATATCAATTATGAATAATGGAAAATGAAAATTTCATAGGAAATATTAGTGAGAAAAGTAAGGCAATCTTAACTATCTTTTAGATGATTTCCACAATGTTTGTGTATTTCTGTGGATTATTAAAAAGAAATAAGGTTTACATTTAGGTACTTTTATTTAATTTAATAATTTAGTACACTCTTTTAAAGGATCAAAATTATTGATTACTGGGCAGACCAGGCAAATTTTAATATATACAGGTCCCTTTAATTGAATGAAAGGAAGTACAATTTTGGTACGGTTTTTTGGGGCGCTGATTAAAAATCTAAAAAAAAAAAATCGGCAATGTTTCGTTTTCGAGATATTCATCATCAAAATTGAAAATCAAACTAACCTTATTTACACTATTCCTCCTTCTTTTTGCACAAAATTCTTGATTTTTACACTAAATTGGCACACAATATTTCACAAACACCTTTTAAAAACTTTTTTATGTTTATTTTACACCTTTTTTACACTTTTATTTTTTAAGCAATTATGGCTGCTGCCTTTGAACTTAAAAGTTCGCAATTTAATGGAAAAAAGATGTAAAATAAATAAAAATACAAGGTTTTAAAGGTGTTTATAAAATATCGTGTGCCACTTTATGTAAAAATCAAAATGTATACAAAAAGAAGGAGAATATAGTGAAAATGAGGTTAGTTTAATTTTCAACTTTGATAATGAAGATCTCGAAGCAAACGTTACCGAAAAATTTTTTCAGATTTGTAATCAGCGCCCACCTTATACAAATTTGATCAAAATCGGAGAGGAGGCAACTTTCAGACAATACCATTTGTTTAAAAATAAATTAGATTTTTGGTTTCTTAATCTTGCATTATCAATTTTTTAAGCTCGACATACTGTACAACATAATATTTAACGGATACTGATACAATGGATACTCAGATACCAAAGGTTACTAAACATTTTTAACCACTGTTATTCTGTCTCATGAATGTTTGTTATTAGTGAAAAGTATATGCCTAAAAGCAGTTATAAAAATTTTCACTTTTTAATGTCAACCAGAATCTTAGGATTAGATTAAACTCATTTACACTATCTTGCCCTTCTTTTATCACAAAATTGGTGATAAGTACAAAATACTATCATACAATGTTTGAAATTTATTTTAAAAAATCGTGTTTTTATTTATTTAAAAAATTTTTTGGTAAAAATACAAAACTTCCAAAAATATTGACCATTTAAATAGAAGGCAGTAAAGTGGCGCCATCTATTCTTTCCATATTATATCAGATGATATAAAATCTAATTTTAAACACAATAATTTTAAATATTCTATAGTAGTATCCTTTAATAACCAACAATTTTGGGCAAAAAAAAGTGAATGTTGGAATTTGACATTTGATGATGTCAATTTTATAGATAGTAACAAAGAATTCTGGAAATCCGGCCCTGACCTACTATTCATTGCGCAAACTCCGCGGGGCCAACCCCTCTATTCCCGCTGCCCTGCACGCCTGGACAATTTTGTTCTACAGTATTGGGCTTCCATACACCTTTAAACTTCCTTGCTCGTAACTCATTCCACGCCTCTAAAATTTTGTCCTTAAGTTTGTTTACGTTTTGCGGCCTAAACTCATTTTTCCTATTTATTTTTTTAACTAATAAGCCCCAAACATTTTCCATAACATTTAAATCCGGACTACGTGCGGGCCACGGTAAAACCCTGATATGCTCTTCCATCCATTCATCGACTTGCCGGGCCATATGAACGGGACACTTTTCTTGCTGAAAGATAAAATTTCTGTCCGGAAATCGATTCAATACAGAAGAAAGCATGATATTCTGTAGTAGATCTATATATATATATATATATATATATATATATATATATATATATATATATATATATATATATATATATATATATATATATATATATATATATATATATATATAATCACGCCCCTAAACCTTCCATCGATAAAATAACATACATCAAGTCCTTGTGCACTCACCCACCCCCAAACATTTACCGAAATTCGTCCACTAACTTCTGTCCATTTGGGTATATTTTTCATCAAATTGTATTCTTTGATGCCTGTATACCATAAGTATCCGATTGTAGCACGACTAAAACACTTTTTCATTGGTGAATATTATATTTTCCCAAAAAATCGGAGGTTCCAAGTAAAATTGTAGAGCAAATCCAATGCGTTGTTCTTTATTTGCATTTGTTAAAAATATTTATGAACGACATAAATTTTGAAATTAATAGCCCTTATCTCAGCTTAACTGAATATGCTGATGATACTAATTTATTAGCTGGTGGTGCAAATATATCTGAAATATCAAAAAATGCCCCAAAGACTTATTTTCATTAATAAATATTTGGTTTCAAAAAAATAAATTATGTTAAAATAAAGACAAAACCAACACATTGCTTTTTATAACCAAGCTAAATAAAACTCTCAAACCAGCATCTGTTTCAATTAAAAATTGTGTTTATATAAATGAGTTTTTAGATTGGACAAGCCATATAGAAGAACTAACAACAAAGCTAAACCAAATTTGCTTTTGTATACGAGCCGTTACAAAGTATTGGAATGAGACAGCTTGCAGAACCCTGTATTTTGCCAATTTTGAAGGAACAGTTCGATATGGTATAATTTTTTGGGCATCAAACTCTAGGGCTCTAAACATATTTATAATTCAAAAGCGCATCATTAGAATATTATTTAAAATGTCTTATCTACAATCCTGTCGAGGGGTTTTTAAAGCTAAAAAAATACTTACGATATATGGCTTGTATATATATGAAAACATTTTATTTGTTTTTAGAAATAGACACCTATTTAATATGAACTCGCATCATAATTATAATACAAGAACTAGTAATATTTGTTATCCAATACATCGATTAACTTTAACAGAAAAAAGTTCCTACTACATGGGAATTAAACTTTTCAATAAATTGGATACAAATATAAAAAGGTGTGGTTCTTCACGCGGCTCGTCGACTGCGGCTAACGAACCAGTACTAACGCAATGCGACTAACGCAATGCGACTAACGCAATGCGACTAACGCATGCGGCCGCCGTTTAATCAGGTGGTTTCTTAGGACTTAGTGTAAAGGGAATAATCTTTGGTAAGAGTCGTGATGGATGATCTAGCAATATATTTATTATTAGAAGAAAAAGAGGATGACGAAATACTATTACAATTAGCTAACCTGAAACATAGCAATACCCCTATATATCCAATATTTCAGCAAAGACGCGATGAGAGTTGTTATACTACATTAATAAATCGACATCTGCAACAGGATGAAGTAAAATTTAAAAAATATTTTAGACTGAATAAAGCAGAGTTTAGTTTTATTCTTGACTTAATAAAAGACGATATATAGTCCGAGCCAGACAACATAGTTGAATATCCAATAACCCCAGAGGAAAAATTAGCCATTGTATTAAGGTAAATCTGTACAGGGTGTACCAAATTCGAGTCTTATCATTAGGATCTCGGAGACTTGAAGAGATACGAGGTCGGTTAAATGAAGGCAAAGTTGCGCAATATGATGCTAATCAAAATGCCACCTTAGAACTTTATAATTTTCTAATACTTACTTTTGGAAAAAACCGATTATTCGCGATTTCGTTTATATTTTTTATTACTTTATTTGAATGGATGTAACAAAATAACTTTTACATTTCCATTGCTACTTTTTCTGTTCTACAAGATAGTGTTATTAGATTTATACACCGACGTTTCGTCTTTGAGCTGCCATAATTAACTGTTTTTTTTTTAAATACGGCCCTGGATTTTTTATTATGTATTTTAGGAGCTATTAAGTTCCCAAAACCAATAATGTATTGCACTTATTCGAAAAATTCATAATGATGGCAATTTTCATAAGAAACCATATGGTAGAGAGAGTCAGACAATATATTTTTGGCAGGATCTTGGGAAAACATTAAACTAATTTTTTTTTAATAAGTGCGAAACATCATTGGATTTGGGATCTTAAAAGCTCTTAAAATACGTAATAAAAAATCCAGGACCTCATTTAAAAAATAAAGTTTCAATTTTTAAAATTTAAAAAAAAAACCGGACATTCCACAAAAAAACAAAAAAAATTCCCCGACACGACTGCGGCTTTTTTAAATCCAGTCGCATCAATCCAGTCGTTGACAGGGGCATACGACGGGCCCTTGGGAAAAAACCAGGAAAAAAACAATTTAAAAAGGGGGTTTCCCCTAAGGGTTTCGCGCGGGGGGAAAAACTCCCCTTTTAAATTTTTTTTTTTTTTTTTTTTTTTTTTTTTTTTTTTTTTTTTTTTTTTTTTTTTTTTTTTTTTTTTTTTTTTTTTTTTTTTTTTTTTTTTTTTTTTTTTTTTAACAATTAAAAAAAAACACCGACATTCCACACAAAATAACAAAAACCAAAATATCAAAGTCGCAGAACGACTCGGTACACTGCTTCTTCAGCAGTCCAGTCGCATCAATCGCAGTCGTTGACAGCACGCATACACTGAAGAAACCAGAACATTTAAAAACATGAGTAGGATGTTTCGGCTCGTAGTGTTACCGTATGGGGGCCCGTGAAGGAACATACCTTAAATAACTATTGAAAAAGTATTTAAAAAGAAACTAAGAACGTTATTGATCAATTCGGAGCCTTATAGTTTGGAAGAGTATTTGAGTGTGTGATAGGATAGTGATATTTTGAAATTGTACAGTTTTTAGTTTTAGTGTGTTGTTGTTTTTGGAATTATTTTTTAATTATTTTTATTTTGACGCCATTTCATTTTATGTTTTGTCTGTACATTATATTGTATTGATTTAATGTAATTTGAAATAAAGAGTATAAACAAACAAACAAACAAAAAGGGTTTAAAGGCTGCCGGGTGGCAGCGCAATTCGGATATTTGCTTTATTCTTCGCCGTACCGTTTTAACCGATGCTGGGAAATTGCTTTCCTTTTTTTCTGTAACTACAGATTTAAATGATTGGTTTCTCAAAACATTAACTAAATTATTGTCTTGTTCTTGATTCGATAGATTGGGGCGAGAGTTCTCTCAAAAGAGTGTGTTTCCTGCCATTTTTTTTAACAAAATTAATAGTACTCTTTGGGATGTTAAGCTCTTCCGCCACGTACCTTTCTGGCCCTCTCTCTGCTCAATATAATGAATAATTTATACTTTTTAGTCCAAAGTTAAGTTTAGCATCTTAAAAATATTTTTAGACACTGACGATGGATACCTGTTTCTTTATTAGGTTTTTTAACAGGTATTTATATTCAGTAGAAGGTGGCATAATCCTATTTTAGGAAAGGATAAAGAATTGCAATTTAAATTGTTTAACCTACAAAATCAACACTCTTGTTGGAAAATGCTTTATTGTTAAATTTAGGAGATAAATTAATTTTCTTTCTATAATTAATTTTCTAATTTTAATGGTGTAAGTAGTAAAGCAGCGTAAACAAGTTTATAACTTGTAATTAAATATTTTCCTAAAACTTTGCATCAAATTAATTGGTACAAATCTTTGTAGCAACTTCGACCGACTTTTCACGAAAATTCTGTCTTTTCCAGGGAATATTTTCTACGAAACACGTTTCGCTCATTTACATAATTAAGTTTGTAAATCGCTTAAGTTGCCATTTTGACCTGGTGACCCGGTAACTAAAGCCAAAAGTGTGTGAATAATTTATGGTAATACGTGGAGTGTTCAGAAATATATTCAAATTTGATAGTAATTTTTTATTTACCCGCATTTAGTGTATAATTTTTACTTAAAAAAGTCTCACATATACAAGAGTTCTAGTGAAAGGTTACCGCAAAATAAGCCTATTTTTCAAACAACTTTAACTGATAGAAGCTCAAAATTTTTGTCTGGTCATAAACTTGTGCAAAAGTACATTTTCTTAAATAAAAGATTAGCTAACCCCTTATTTTAACGTTACGTACATGCTACTGCCCAAAAAATGCTGGTTCTGTATATGCAATCCAGGTTGCCCCGGGAAAATGTGGGAAATTTTCCAGATATGAAAAAAGTAAAAAGAATACTATGGATTCATATAAACTTTTTTCGTACATGCCTCTTTTTCGGAGTTATTGGCTCCCAAAGTCCTCCAATGGAATCAAGTTTTTTAGACACAATGAGCCACCTGGTATATTTCAATTGTATTTTAATAAAATGTAATACCAAGATCTTCAAATTACCATCAAAGAAAGTATTGCGTGTGAATTAATTACAGATGAAGGTAGGTAAAAACCTCCTTGGAGGGTTCAACAACGTTATCCAAAGTTCTAAAGTAAAATGAAAGTAAAAAAGGGATCATGTGTATTTCAGTTAGTCTGTCCCTGCAACTGTGAGTAATTCAAAACACTTCTATGACGTTCAGTACTGCTGGTTATTCATTCATGGCAACAACAACCAGTAATATTCAGCAATAACAAATTTATAAAAAAGTCATCTTATCCCGACCACAACATGATCTAAGGATTCATAAGGCCTGTGCAGAAAAAAAACCATTACACAACATAAATGCCTTAAAATCCGTTCGAAAAAGATGTCAAGAGTTTATTAAAAACAACGGGGGTGGGGGGTCTCTCTCGAGCATTTGCGATGACTCCCGTAATTTTTTTCCTTAAACTAAATCTTTTAATTTGGTTTCAAAGTATCTTTAGTTTTTTAATTCACTTTTTGATGTCAACTATTTTTTCTACTATTTGTATGTTAGAATATATTGTGTAATGTCTTTTCAGCTACCTAATTATCATACTTTCGTTTCTAGGATTCTTTTGTTTCAGAGTGATTTAAAAGGTTTAAATAAATCGCATAAAAAACCAATAACATCCATGGGGTGTTATATTTATAAAAAAAATCTTTTTATAATAAAATATTCAGGGTTGTCCATTTAAAAAAATGAAGTTGGATTGGAACGGCAGATTATTTGACCCATGTTAAAAAGTAAATAATTGCATTTTTTCATGCTATTTTTAAAAAATAAGTTTCGACTATATTATATTTTTAGAAAGCTCTCAGTGTGGCAAATAATATGACGAAAAAATATACAGGGTGTTCCATTTAAAAAAGTGCAACTTTGGCTAATATCTCAAAGAAAGTAAATCTGAGAAAAATTTCAAGTACGCCACTGTATTCTGCGTAAAAAGTTCTATAAGGGCCGGTTTTTATCTTTTCGATAAGTTATCAGATACCCGAGATACGAGGGGTAACCGAAAATACAACTTTTTTAAAATCACCCTGTAGCGAAGAAACTAAGGGGGCTAGGACAAATCTGTTTGCGGCATCTTTCGTTTGACAAAAAAGTAGCACGGTGTCGCGAAAACCGCATCTTTGTAACTTCACTCATAAGCGAGAAACCCTGTAAAACACACGAAAATAGGACACCCTGTACAGTCACAAACATGTCGAATTAGTTGACATCGAAAATTTTTGAAAATAGCTAAAATCATTTAAAAAAAGGAATGCAGAACGAAAATAGTATCGAAAGCCAAAATGAAAACCTCAGATGTCTTAGAAAAAATAATTAATCGGATCAATTTTTTTAAGGATATAAAAATAAAACAAAAGTGTGATATATGTAGGTTTTATTAAGAAAATAGTAATTACTAACAATCCACCTACATAATAAACATTCCAAAACTTAAATTGTTTATTTGTTTTTTAAAAGATTAACAAAAAACTTAAAAGACAAAAATATCCGAGTCGCCCCAATTCTCGGGGCGAATGGGATCATACATTACATTTAATTAAATTAAAATGTTGACTTTAAACTAAAATTATTAAAAAAATTGATATATTGGATAATGAGATCAATATTAATTATTAGCACATAAATCACATATTATCTAAGGGTCTTTTTTCGCTGCAATATCAGCACAGTTTTTATGGCACCATTCTTCGCATGCATGGCACTGAATCTAATCCTCTGATGGTAAATGAATAAGTTTTTCTGAGCAGTAAATACAATGCCAATCTCTCTGGTTTGCGGATGAACCTTTGATTTTTATTCCAGGCGTGCATTTATTTTTCTTCTTTTTTTTTCACTTTTTTTTGTCATCAGTCTTATTCTCTTTTTCTACAGCCTTTTTATTAGTCTTAAGTTTTAGTAAACGATCCACTAAAAGCTTTTCAGCATTCTCGTCTAAGACTGGATGTCCACCACGTGTTTTAATGACATCTCTGGAGAAAGAGACTCTTCTTTGTGAGCTCTTGTATAACAAACTGTAAATTGAAGCAGCCCGACGCGAAGTAAGGTTAGCTTTGTTCGAGACTTTTATTTGCGGCTGCTGTAATTTTTTCATTGGACCATTTACACACATTAATCTGTATCTTACTTATTTAAAATATTAACGGATTTCTTATTTTAATCCGATTTACCTATTGGTCCGACCCGCCTCGGTTTACCCTACAATAAAGTTCTACTTTATGGACGCAAAATTGTTCTATAATCAGCACTTTATTAATCAATCGTACATAAAACATATTAAGATAAAATTAGTGCTAAGAAGTGTTCACATTTTCCATTCATAAAAATTTTAAAATCCAGAACCAGCCATATAGCGCTATTTTTTATCAAAAGCAAAAGATGCTTTATATTTAATGCCTCCGTTACAAAAATAACCAATTTCCTAAATTGACTAATCCATAAAAAACTTTTTCTTTCCCATGAAAAATTGAGGGTAAATTCGAGGATATAACTCGTCGCCATTTGATATGTCTCTAAAACATTTTATAAAGAGATTTCAAATAAATAATATAAGAGCGGCAGGGTGCCAGATGAAAGGGCACCATATGTTCTAAAAGAGATCGGAAAATCCGGCTATTGTGAGAAATTCTATAAGGATATTTGTCAGGACTGTTACATAACGGTTATTACTGTAAAAAAAAGTTTTCAAAGTTGTTCTTTTATGTAAAAGTTTTTTTGGACTTCATTTATCATTTAAATCGGATGAAAAAAATTATAAAACTCGCTTTTCAAATCAGAATGGATAAGCAAAGGCAATTATAGTTTTCACTATAGACGCACAAAACAATGCTTAATTTTTGGTATTAGGTTTGGACGCTTTCATACTCGAGCGGGCGTCCATCGAGAGAAAATACCTTCACCGCTTGATTTGCCAAAAACATGTTAACAGTAATTAGGAATTATTTCTGTGGAAAATAGGTCAAATTCGTTGTAATATTGATAATTTTGGGTTTTTTTGCTGTATAAAAAAACAATATTAAATATGTAAATTTCTAGTTCGAAGACTTAATATTTGATTAAGAAATATACAGGGTGTTATTTTCTTTACCAGTGGCATCCGTACGGGTTTCGCATTAAATGTTTTTAGAGAAAAAAATACTACGCCACTACTTTCTCTAAAAAAAAATAAAAATTACTTTTAAAATCCTCATTTATTTTTGAGCAAATTTAATTTTTAAGTATTTCTGGTCCAAAGCATGGTGTTTCTTAAAAAAATAAATGTTTTACTTCAGGATCAATTCCTTAATTCAATCACATTATTGTTTATATCTTCTTTATTATTCATCATATTAAAAATGTTAATATATATTTTTTATAAAGACTATTTGAAACGCTGTGTTTTTTGTTTTATAAATTTTGCTCTTTTAGTTTGTGAGATATTAACTTTTTTTATTATTTTAAACATTAATATATCAAAAACTGTAAAAGCTACAAGAATTTTTGTAAGAAATAAATTATGTATTTTTACATGACCATTATTTTTTTAAATTTAGCGTTTTCGTCTTAATGCAATACTTTTCGAGTTATAATCAAAAAACCGAATTTTGGGATTTTTTTAATATCCCTGGGGAAAATTTAAAAATATATTTTTTTTATTTTTAATTTTTTTTCTGCAAATTTTAAGTGGTTTAAGATTCAAATAAATAAAATAAACAATTTACATTAAAAAAACAAAAAAAAAAAAAACAAATACCATAAATTAACTTTTTTCCAATTTTGGACTGAAATTTTTGGTAAAAATCGGACCTTTATTTATATCTCCTTTATTATGCAACCTTATAAAATTGTTAAAAAAACTTTTTGTATAAACAATTTAAAAAAGCTGTATTTTCTGTTTTATAATATTTTTCGTATGTCTTATAGTTTTTAAGATATAACCGATTTTTTTTTAATTTAAAACGTCAATATCTCAAAAAATACAAGAGATACAAAAAAATTATAAAACAAAAAAAACTGATTTTTAGATTGTTTATATAAAAAGGTATATAAACATTTTTTGTGGGATACTTAACAAAAGAGATTTAAAAAAAAATGTGATTGAATTAAGAAATTGATCCGGAAGTAAAACGATTTTTTATTTTTTTAAGCAAAAACCATGCGTCGGACAAAGAAAAACCAATAAATCAAATTTGCTCAAAAATAAATGAGGATTTCGAAAATAGTTTTTATTTTAAGCAAAAACAGTGGCGTAGTATTTTTTTCTTCAAAAATATAATACAAAACCCGTCCACCACGGCAAAGAAAATAAAAAAATTTGTACATCAGAAAATGCACTTTAATGCATAGAAGACATGCACCAAATTTCATAAAGATGGCTACAATAATATTTTAGTTATTTTTTTAACTTTATTACCCTGTATCTCAAAAGTTAAGACTTTTAGGTCATACGTTTATCAGAAGTTTTTTCTTAAAATGAGTCCTAGAATCACCCCCTCAAATATTAGAGTGTCTTTAAGAATCACCCTGTATTTATATTTGATAAGATACATGATGTTAAATATAATTTAAAAGTTTTCAAATCACATTTTTTATTTCATGGCATCCACACCTAACAAGAAATGCTGTAATTATACAACAAAAATTATTATTCATTTATTATTAAGAAATGGAACGATCCCATTAAATTGTTTTTTTAATTGAACAACGCATTAATGACAAGTTTTCTACAGTTAAATATATTTTTTTCTTATTTGAGGTCTAACATATCGTGTTGCCTGTTGTTGTTCCTGTGTTTTGTTTCTCTGTAGTGGTAATATTAAGATATTAAAATGTGTACTCTTACTAATGTTTTTAAGGTGCGTTTATTAAAATTTCTAAAAATAGTTGTCAGTAGTATAATTTCTTCTACCTTACATTTACTCAACTGGCGTTTACCAAAGTGTTTATTCTTTTCATAACATGTTTTTGTCAAATTCGGAAGCCTCATGTTTAAATTTATACATACAGACATACAAACATACAACAATTTGCATAATAAACTTTTATTATTACACGACAAAAAAATATATAATTATTACAACTAATTTGGCCTATTTTTAACAGAAATAATTTCTAATTACTGTTACCATTGTTATAGCTTTGGCAACATTGTTCGTTTATATAGCAGCGTGTGAACGTATTTTTTCTTGATGGACGCCCGCTCCTGTTTTGTTCCTGTTCCCTCTATAGTAAAAACTATAGTTGTCTTTGATAATGTTTTAATATACTCATTTACGATTCTGCTGATCTTTTGCGAAATTCCGTTAATATACGAAAGTCTTATAATTGTTGGATTTTGTTGATTGTCGTTCATTTCACACCTTCTACTTAATTCCTGCAAAATTTCCTTACAATTACTTAAGGTTATTGCGCGTTTATATGGAGTGCCGGTGGGTTTATATAGAGTTGGGGTTGTTGGAAATTGGGTGTAAGTTTTGCCCATGTGAGTAGATTTTTTTGTATGCAGTGCTTTGCATATGTGCATTATGTCGATCAGTAGTTTCTAGTTATCACTTGAATACAGTTGGAGATATACAGAGTGTCCGAAAATAACGTTCGAATAATTGTAGAGATGATTCTACATGTTAAATTATGAAG
>JAHBCN010023322.1:0-12724 GCA_019359885.1 Listronotus oregonensis | reverse complement strand
TATTTTTATTTTTTTACATTTTTTTTCCATAAATTGCGAATTTTAATTCAAAGGCACCCGCCATATTTGTTTAAAAAAAAAAAAAGTGAAAAAAAGGTGTAAAATAAACATAAAAAAAGTTTTTAAAAGGTGTTTTGAAATATTGTGTGCCAATTTAGTGAAAAAAATCAAAATTTTTGAAAAGGAAGGAGGAATATTTAAAAAGGTTAGTTTGATTTTCAATTTTGATGATGAATATTGAAAACGAAACATTGCCGAATTTTTTTTTTTAGTTTTTGTAACGGCCCCCCAAAAACCGTCCAAAAAAATTGTACTTTTTATTCAATTAGGGGACCTGTATATATTAAAATTTGCCTTCGCTCAGTAATCAAAATTTTGCTTTTTAAAAATTACAAAAATTATTAAATAAAAAAAAAAGTATCAAATGAAAACCTTATTTTTTTAATAATCCAAAAAAATACACAAACATTATGGAAATCATCAAAAAGAAAAGATTTTTATTTTTACTAATATTTCCTAGAAATTTTCATTTTCTATTATTCATAATTATATTTTAAATTTTTTCTTACCTAACGTTATTTATAAAAAAAAAATACTTATTAAATTAAAAGAGGGTATGTTCCCCTTTTAATTTAAGACAAAACCATACAACCTCAGTCATTTTTTACGATATTAAAGAAAAACAATAAAAAAAAATTATAGTCCCAATTTATAAACACTAATCACTAAAATAAAAGGGGTTTTGATCACCCAAAAAACGGTCCCCCTTTCTAAATTATAATTTAAATTTTCACTTTTTTTATCATTTAAGGGGCAAACATTAAATTTTTCGGAATTTGTTATTGCGCAGAAGGGGGCCAACCGACAGTTTTTTTAACTGGGGGGGGACATTTTTTGATCGAATGGGCCCCCAAAAATTGGGCTTCCACCCCTTTTAAAATTCCTTGGCAAAAGCTCTTTTTTTTGAAAATTTTAAAAATTTTTGGCCAAAAAAAAAAACTTTTGACTAGATTATTCAAATGGGAAAGGTTCTTTTGCCCAAAAATTTCCCAATTTTTTCTCTAATTTTTAAGGCAATAATCAAAATTATAATATAGCACCCATATACGTATAATATTTTAAAAATTTTTCGCTTTTATAAGGTACTTGAAAATATAAATTATGTCGTTCCCTAAATTTTTTTTAATAATTCGAGAACATTTTTTTTAATATCATGTCACATTTTAAGTTCTACGCACCGATTATTTCCTATGCATGATTTACATAAATTGTTTAAAAATTTAAATTTAGTTATTAAAATTATTTCGCATCGTAACAAGGGGGTTTCAAAATAATATTATTTTTTATTATTAAAAGGGTGAAAAAACAAAAAAATCAAAATCATCGATTTTTTTAGTCTTTAAATTTTTTTTAGATTTCAAAATGTAATCATTTTATTATTTAAAATTAAAAATACTGGTAATCGATATTAAAGGGGACGGCCCCCAAAAAGAAATCGATTTATGGACCCGGGATCTTCGTAAAGGATTTGAATCACCAATACGAATCACGTTTTAAAAAAAAATCAAATTTCCAGAGAATCGATTCCCCATTTATCGGATAGAACCGGACATCTTTAGTTTTTAAATTTCAAAGGGTAATACGATAAATGATTTTAGCCAAAGCCCAGCTGCGAAATATAATTTTCCCCTCTTTTTGGTTTTAATTTTAGAAAATTTTTTTTTTAAATTTTATTCAAACCAAAAATTTTTGGTTTTAAAAAACATAAACCATCCAAGGGATTTTTTTAATGTATTTCAAAATTTGTGTAAATTTTTTTTTAAATGATTTTTTGAAAAACCTTAAACTAAAATGGAATTTTATTGTAATTTTACAGAAAGGAAAGTTTTAAAAGGCCCATTTAATAATTTCTTTTTGCGGAAAAAAATGTTTAAAAATTTTTAAATTTATTTTTGTAAACATCCGAATAGAAAAAAAATGTTCCTTTTAAAAGTTCCTTATTTATTGGAACAAAATTAAAAAAAAAAACGAGCAATCAATTTTTAAGATCAAATAAGTAAAAAGGCCCTTTTTTGGGATACCCCCCCATTATCCGCTTAATCGATGACATGTCAAAAATTAAATTTCCTTTTTTAAACAGAACCTTTATAAAACGGGCCATTTTAAAATAATCGTTTAGTTTAAATTTTTTTTATAATACGGCTATGCTTTTGATTTTAAAACCGATCAAAAGAGCCCCCCAAAAAGATGATAATGATAAAGAACATTTAAATTTTAAGGAGGAAAAACCTAAGACAACTAACCTAAAACTAACCAGAACTAGGTAATATTTTAATTTTGTTGTTTACGGTTCCTTTTGCATCCTATTTGGGTCAAACTACGTAATATACATTTATTACACCCAAATAAATGCGGGGGGGAGCGTAAAAACAACCCAAACTTTTACCTTTTCTTTTGTTTTTCGTGTTTCGCCAAATTGTAAATTTTTTTATCATTCTCCCTATTTGGAATGTCTCGTTTTGATGCCAATTTTTATAAAATCAAAACATAGCTTTTTAAAAAATAATTAAATTAAAGATTATTTTAAATGTAGCCGCTTTTATAAAGTGGCAGCCATTTTTAAAAACCGGAATTTTTACTATGTGGCTACGACATATATGGGAAACGAAATACTACCCAGTTTTATTTTCTTAATGAAAAATGGGTTTTAAATTTTTTGAAGACATATTTTATCATAAGGGGGTTTTTGGAATTATAAAATGGTTTATACTTCGGTTTAACCGGGAAAAGAATCAACTTTTATTTTTTAAGGAACACCCGTATATTTTTCGAATTTTGGGTTTTAAATCTTTTGATATAAAAACAGATTATATCCTATATAAACCTTTTTTTTTAAAAGGGGGAGTCCAAACCACCGAATTTGCAGTTTTATGGGAAAACAAAATTATTAAAAATAGTTAAAATTTTTCTAAACTTTTTGGTGGTCATAAAAAATTTTCTTTTACCGGGAAATGCTTAAAAAAATTTTCAATAATTTTTCAAAATTTTAATGCAAATCCGTTTTTTTTTAAAATTTGAATTCTACGGGTCATTCCCATATAAAAAATTATTAATCTTCTTTTGTTTAAAAAAATTTTTTTTCCCTAACTGCATAAGGGGGTCGTTTAAATTTCAAGGGTATAATACATATTACAAATTTTATCAGGAAAGAACCGGAACCAAATTTTAAAAAATTTTAAAGGGTGTTGCATTAAAATTTTTAAAGTAACATTATTAAAAGTCAATTTTTAAATGGGAAAGCCGGGAAATAGTTTTATTAGACCAAAAGATAGAGCTTTAGAAAGAAATTAAATTAAGAATTTTTTTATAACATTCTTTTTGTTTTTCCCCTAAAACTGCAATGCGGTCGTTGGAACTTCAATCGCCCCTTTTTTCAAAAACAAGAGGTAGGGATCCCAAATTCGAAAAATATACGGGGTTTATTGAAAAAAACAAAATTGATGTCGTTTCCGGTCAAACCGGGGACAGGCACAAGTTATAATATTCAAAATAGGCATCTTATAATATAATATGTCATCCAAAATTTTAAAAAAAGTTATTTGTTTTCATTCAAGAAAATAAAGGGGGGGTAGTGTTTTGGTCCCCCTTATACCCCCGGGGTGACGGGGGAATTAAAGACCGAAAATATTGGGAAAACCCTTTTTAAGACTAAAAAAAACCCAAATTTTTTTTTTATTTTCGGTTTAACAGGAAGTAACCCTAAATTTTAAACTTTAAATAGCCCCCATGTATATTTTTTAGCTTACCTGATCCCCCTTTAAAAATTTTCTTTATAACCATGAGTCACACTTGTCATTTTACATTAAAATGGCTGCCAAAACTTTTTATTTACCAAAATTTTTTAGAGGCCATGACCAAACTTTTTAATGATGTGAAAATTTGCAAATTATCAGCAAGTAAAAGACGTTGAGATGTGAAAATTTTAAAAAAAATTTCATATTTTTTTTTAACGCCTAATATCTAAAAAATCCAAAATAGAAAACTTAATTTTTATTAAAAGTAACTTTAGATCAAACATTTACTATTTCACATAGTTTTTAGAATTGTATGAAGAACTAAAAAATTTTTTTTAAAAAAAGGGGGAAATCATACATATCTACATTTTTTCCCAAATACGTAGATTATATTAGTATAAATAACCCCCAAGTAGGTTTTGAAAAAATAAACAAATTTTTGAAATATTGTACCCAAAGGCCCCTAAAAATTGTTTAACGTTTTTAAAACCAATATCCCAGGATGTTACAAAGCCTACTTGGCGTGTACTAATCTCCTATTTGCGAAACAATGTAATTTATAATTTCGCGTTTTTCAAAAAAATAAGGCCCCCATACTATTCTGACAAACTGTGTAAAATGGGTAAATGTTTGATCTAAAGTTACATTAAATGAAAGTTTCCTATTTCAGATTTTACGATTTTAAAAGGGGTTTTAAAAAATACATTTCTAAAATTTTAAAAATTTAAACCCCTATTCCTAACTTTATTAATCAGATAAAATTAAAAAATCACAAATATCTTTACACCCTATTTTTTACACCTCAACGCCTTTTACGTACTGATAATTTGTAATTGTCAATCATGCTTACAAAAATTTTTGGGAAAAAATCGATTTTCCCATTTTGCAATCAAATGACAAGTGTGACAGATGGTTGGAAAATATTAATTTGAGGCGGATCAGGGGGGCTAAAAATATATAGGATGAAATTTTAAAAATTTTGATTTTTGGGGTTTTTTCCCGGTTTAAAACCCGGGGAAAAAAAAAAAAATTTTTATTCAGTCATTAAAAGCATGTCCTTATAACAGGTGCATCACCCAAATTTCTAAAATTAATTCCAATAAATAAAAAAGTTATGGGCGGGAAGCAACCTAAGTTAATTTTATCAAAGAACAATTATTTTTTCAAATTTTTCACAAAAAAAGTCAACACTTATTTACTTCTAAACTAATAAATCACATTAATTAGAGGAAGTAATTCAATTCCAAACGGAAATCAGTAATAAAAATAATTTAAAAAAAAATTAAAACACTTTCAATGCGAAATATTCTCAGAAAGAATAAAATTAAATTTATTACTTTCAAACTATCAGAAGGTATAAACGGATTTTCTGTGAAGGACGTATTATACGTAAATATATTCCTAAAAGCGTAAAAATTATTGTTTCGAGTTCATTGAAATACGGCAGGTAGATTTGGAGAATTAGGAAGTCTAGCCTAACCCAAAATGACTTATAGAAGCCACTTTTAAAGCTATTGAAAAAAATTGGGGTGTTTAATATTGCGGATTTGGGTAAAATGTAATAAAAAAAAAATAATGTTAACAGATTGATAAAAGGGGGGAAAATATCGAGCAAAAATTAACTTTGGCTCGAGTTTTTAATATTTTTAAAGAAACAAAAGGAAAAAATATATTATTTACACGTTCCTTTTTTTTTTTAAACTTTTTAAAACATGAAAAAAAATGCTTTTTTTTCGTGTTATTTAAAAATTAGTCCGTCCTTTTTTAAAGTGAAAAAAGTTTTAAAGGGGCCCCCTTCCCAAAAAACGGGGGGAGGTGAAAAAAAAACTCCCTTTTAAGGCTGATTATTGAAAAAAAAAAACAAATTTTTGACAAAAGTGGAGAATCAATTTTTTTAAAAAATTTAAAAAAACCCCCTTTTATTTTCGACCAAACCAAATTTTTTAAAAAACGCATATTTCGGGGATGTCGACCAAATTAAAAAAAACGGGGGTTTTTGGCCTTTTTTTTTAAAATTTTTCCCCCCCTTTGGGGGTTTTTTTAAAAAATTTTTTAGAGGTTTTTTACTTTTTAAAAATTTAAAAATTTTTAAAAAAAATTTTGACCCCCAAAATGATTTTTCGGGTTTCCCCAAAAAAAGTTTATTAAAAAAATTAAAAATAAATTCTAAAAAAAAGAAAAAAAAATCATTTAAAAAAAAAAAAAAAAGGGGAGTATAAAAAATTTTAAAAAAAATAAAAAACAAACAAACATTTTTGCTAATATTAAAGTAAGAGTTTTAAAAAAATAGAAAAAAATTTTCAAAAAAAGGGAAAAAAAAATAATGGGAAAAAAAACAATAAAAAAGGGGTATTAAATTTTAAAAAAAAGAAAAAAACAAAAATTACAAAAAAATTTTAACCCCTTTTTTGTTACCAAATTTTAAAAATTTTGTAAAAATTTTTCAATTGAAAAATTTTTCCCAAAAAAGTTAATCTTTTTTTTTTAAAAAAGGGGTTTATATTGTTTTTTTTTAATAATTGTTGTTTTTTATTATTGTTAATTTGGAAAAGAAACGTTCCGTTTCGCAACTAGTTACGGGTAGCGTTGAAAATATCTTTGGACCGTGTATAAACTGGGAAATACATCTATCATTTCCTTACTATAGATGATGTTTAACATTGTTGAGCAACTCGTGGTTGTTTCATGGTTGGATATTTTTAAATATTGTTTGAGATGGAAGGCTTCGCTAATGAGTTCTTCTTCAAGATCTTCGTTTTAATATTCTTTGAGTTTTTTAAAGCTCTCCTCACCAATATTGATCAAAAATAAAAGTTCTTGTTGACATTGGCCGATAAGTGCCTCTTCTTTTTAGTTAGTTCTGGTTAGTAATAAACAGAACTAACTGGTTACTAGTCACATGATTTGCGTTTAACCTTAAACCTGCAGCAGGTACCTTAGGAGTTAAAGTTTGTTTTTGCAATCATTTTCGTACAGTATCAGATGAAACAATGGTACCGAGAACATAATATGTCAATCTACTAGTTGACGCTGTGGCATCACGAATAGTGGCTGCATCTGAAGAAAACGATCTTCGCACTGCCTTTGTTACTCTTCGTGTTTCTTTTGCAGGATTCTTTGAGTAAGACTAGTTTCCCCGAATCTTTGTATCGCATCGGATACGACTGTTTAATATGAGATTAAGGATCCACTCACACCTTAAAAGTTCCACAGAAATCAGATGATGTTTCAAAGTTATAAAATAAAGGCAATGTATTGTTTCCACTTTTGTAACAGTCACTTTCTACGTAATTTATTAACGTCGAAGATTGGAAAATAAAAAGAATATTTAAAAGTACAATTAATCATATTTTCTCCTTTTTGTGACCCCTTACCTAGAACTGTTTACCGAAACCAGTCATACCAATGGTGAAATTTTAAGGAATCTGATATCATCGATTAGTTTAAAACTATTAGCGATATACTGATGTAATATGGGTTAAATTCTCGTATATATTTTAAGTGGAATAACCTCGACAAATAGAAAAGGTATTTTAGGCAGTGCAGTGGCGTAACAACGTTTTTTTTTATACATCCTATATCTTAAATGGCGATTAGATGAGATTAATTAAATATCGAACTTTTTTTCATATCTTTTTATGTAGAATCATACCTTAAAATTTTTTATCGTCATTTCCAAACACCCTGTATAAACTGACTAATCATAAAATCTCAAAAATTTCTTGACCTATGAGTGGAGCAGCAAAAAGGGAATTTTGGAGTTACATTCCTGGGAGGGTCAAAATAGGAATAAAAGTTTGTATAGAAAATTATTTTTGAAGTTGTAAATATGGAAGTTGGTAATAAGACCTCTGACACAAAAAACTAAAAAGTGGTAGTATTTTTGAAACTTCATCATCTGAGGGATTTAAAAGGAGGATGAAAGTTTCGACGGGAAATTCTTCATTTCTGGACTTAGAGCCACAGTAACCACTCTATTAATTGTCAATTTTTTTAGAAAAATAAATTATTTGAATGTCAGTAGTTTTGGAGATTGTTGATTAAAACATATTATGTACTAATTCTTAATAATGTGTAACCCAACGGAGTGCGAGTGCAAAAAGCTAGTTTTAGGTATATAAAACTATTTTCTCTCCAGTTTATTCCATTAAATGTTTTATTTATTTTAATATTTCCAATTATCCTGTTACAATAAATCAATAATTCGAAGCAACAAGTGGAAGTTATAAATAATATAATCGAATCTAGACCTAACGTGAACACACCCGTGCTTGTAAGTATGGAAAATACTATCGATATTGAGTTTCTTATTATACAGAGTCTTTCATAAAAGCTTGCTTTCCACAGAATACATTTATAGACGGTTGTACCAACAATTTTAAGGAACCCTTAGTGTTAGGTATTCCTTAAATCTCCAATGTAGACCATCACATTGCTTGTTTGGCTATTTTAAGGATTACCTTGTGCTTAGGGTTGGTGCAACCGGCCATTGGTTAGGTAACTGCTTATTTGTGACTGGAAACCCTTAAGAAAATTATTTGACTTAAACCAAAAGATACAATATAAATTTAACCACAGTATAAGAAACATAATGCTGAAAATGGCTGAAAATTGCAGTTATGAAAACTACTTTTTTTATTGGACTCGATCAAGTATGTTTTATATATTTTGATATACTAAACTTAAATCCGAAGTCCGTTTGGCTGTACACCCTTCAAATTTTAGGTAAATTGCAATAAAACGCCGAAAATGACTAAAAATTGCAGTTATGAAAACGAATTTTTTTCATTGGACTCGATCAAGTATGTTTCTTATGTATTTCAATACGCTGAATCTAAATCCGTTTGGTCCGTATACCCTCCAAATTTTAAGTAGATTGCGAAAAACTGCTAAAAATTGCGAAAAATTAGAGTTACAAATTTTTTTATTGAAGTTGATCAAGTATATAAATTTGGAGTATGTTCAGCCAGAAAGACTTCGCATTTAGATTTAGCGTCTCAAAATACATAGGAAACATACGTAATCTTGCTTAAGAACATTTTCATACCTGCAATTTTTCGCAGTTTTGAGCCATTTTTAGCAGTTTTTCGGAATTTACTGAAAACTTAGAGGACACGGCCAAACCGACTTCGGATTTAGATAGGTACGAACACACTATTAACACGTGTCGTGTTAACACGTGGTAACACGACACGTCAGAAGACGACACATCAGATATGCCGGACACATCTCTATGTTGTGATAAAACGTGTGATGCTGACATTTCGATGGTTTTTGGACATGTGAAGATAAAGGTGTTTAGTATCAGTGCCAGCTTTTTCTAATCTATTTTCTAATGGTAGACCTACTCGAAGAAATGGATTGGTTGGATAGAAAAGATTAGCCATTACTGCGGCATTGTTCGCGTTACAGACCGAATCGAGAGGGTATTGGGTTCATCCAATAAACCAACGTAGGCGCGAGGTTTGGTGAATTTCATGTTCTGTTAAAATCTCCATTGACGATGAAAGGTGTAAAACGTACATAAGGATGACTTTTGTACTTCTTCAATTTAAATTTTTCTTCCATAATTGCAAGTAAGCGGCGAACTAAATACGAGCTGATGCAATAACACTCTGACGAAAATCCCGGATATTGAAAACACACGTTATGACGTGTTTAAGCGTGTTGTCGGTCTTTAACAACACATCATAACAATATGTACGGCTCTATTTAAAATAATGAAAATATTTCTATAACACGTGTTAACACGTGTTAACACGGCACATGTTAATAATGTGTCCGTACCTTAAGCGTATCAAATACATGAAAAACATACTTAATCTTGCTAAGGAAAATTTTCTTGATTTTCATAACTGCAATTTTTCGCAATTTTGAGCCATTTTTAGCAGTTTTTTGCAATTTACTCAAAACTTAGAGGGCATACGGCCAAACCGACTTTGGATTTAGATTACGCGTATCAAAATACATAAAAAACATACTTGATCCTGTTTAATAAAATTTTCTTTAATATCATAACTGCAATTTTTCGAATTTTTCAACCATTTTTAGCAGTTTTTCGGAATCTACTCAAAATTTGGAGGGTGTACAAACGAACTTCAGATTTGGATTAAGCGTATTGAAATACATAATAAACGTACTTGATCTTGTTTAATTACATTTTTATCATTTTCATAAATGCAATTTTTAGCCATTTTCGGCGTTTTTTGTAATTTACTTAAAATTAAAAGAGTGTACAGAAAAACGGACTTCGGATTTAAATTCAGCGTATCGAAATACATAAGAAACATACTTGATCAAATTCAATTATAAAAAATCGTTTTTATTGAACTCATTTGAAATTTTTAACCGTTTATAGCAGTTTTTCGCAATTTACTCAAAATTTTGAGGGTGGATGGGCCAAACGGATCTAGAATTTGGATACATATAGATGGATGGGTCTGGTCAAATGAAAGACCCTTTTGTGTGCCGGTAGTGATGAGCAAAGCAAGACCAAGACCAAGACCGGGCTAGTCTTGGTCTTGGTCTTCAGTCTTGCAAGCCTGGTCTTGGTCTTGGTCTTGCAAGCCCAAAGAAGGGGTCTTGGTTTTGGGCCACCACCCGGTCTTGGTCTTGGTCTTGGTCTTGCTGCAAGAGTCTTGCTGGTCTTGCTTTTTTGGTAGTAATAATTTTTAACTAAGCAACCCTAAATAAAATATATATTTTTTAATACTTACAAATAAATAAAGATGGAGACTATATTTTTTGCTTTAAAATTTTAAAATATACCAATTTTAACCTTACATGTACATTTAAATTTTTTTGATTAAAAAGGATATTTTAAATGTATTTTTTATTTATAGCGCTTCATTGTAGTAATAGGAAATATTTAAATTTTCTTTGAAGAAGCATATAAAATTACAATACTGAGTACTCTGAGGGCAGAAAAAAATCTTTTAATATCAACCAGATGTGAAATTTCCATAAAAATGATTCTGATATGTAAACATTGGTTTCCAATTCAAAAAAAAAAGGTATTTAGGAAGCTTTTCAGTTTAAATAAACTTTATATGTTCAAATTAGTCAAACATTTGCCGTACAAAGTTTGTACAAATACTTTATAAACATTCTGCATATACAAGGTGGCTCGATAGTGCGACAAAGATCGATATATCAGAAACCTTTCATAATGGTAAAAAACTGAATATACAAAAATCCTAGACCAAAGGGCGTAAAATGTAAAATTATTTTCTATTTCAAAATTTTCCAAAAAATCAACTACCACTCAAGAAAACTTACTTATTTTTAAGCTTTTAACCAAAATGGAAAAATTATAACAAAAAATTCATTTAAAAAAATCGCTTCTGTTATTATGATGGAAATTCTTGAACTGTCATATAGGTACAATGTCGTCGTAGATGTTTTTTTACATATCATTTTCGGTTTTGACAAAAATGACGTCATATTATACTTTTGGCATTGTGTGGCGTGAAATTTAAAATCCATTTATATAAAAAGTATTCCCATATAAAATGACAAGTATATTTTTTTATTAAACCATCACTTTTACATTTATATACTTCTTACAGTGTGGCACAAAAATAATGTTTTCCTGGATTTTGGAAATTTTTGATCCAGTAAGTGGCATCACTATATACCTAATTAAAAAAAACATTAGGAATAGGTAAGTAATTTTCAGCTTCTATAACTTTTGTACTCTTAGTTTTTCTCTGTCGTAAACGGTTTTGGAGATATCGAGCTTTGTCGGACCATTGAGTCACAATCTTATTATTTTTGAAACATGTTACTGAATCTACTAGTTATCGTTTTTAGATAATTTTATTAAAAAACACTGATCGATTTAATTATTATTTTATTAAAAAAACCTGTTACTCATAAAATAATCGCCTTCTTAGGCAGTTCTCGACACATATTTGTCATGTCTATATGAAATACCTCTGTATATTGAATATAAAAATTAAATATTATAATTAAAAAAAAAGTGACAAAAGTGCAAGAGTCTTGCAGGTCGGTCTTGGTCTTGCGTAGTCTTGCACCCCTCGGTCTTGGTCTTGGTCTTGGTCTTGCATACCCCGGTCTTGGTCTTTAAAGCGAGAAGGCGGTCTTGGTCTTGGTCTCGGTCTTGGTCTTGCTGCAAGACCAAGACCAAGACCGCAAGACCAAGACCGGTCTCGCTCATCACTATGTGCCGGTTATATTACCGCGTCAGTGGCGAATTTGAGATATCTAAGTTATGTGTATGTACTTTTTTGGGGTATTCTCTGTCATATTTGATTTAATTTTTTTGTATTAGAAGCGTATCTATTTGTCGCGAGCGGCATGTTCGTGATTGTTGCCGTGGTCGAATCAATGAGATTGGTCGAAGGATAGCACCTTAACACAGATATTGAACTTTTTCCAGAGTGAAAATTTATGTTAAAGACTATAATTGGTTACACATTCGATGCAGTATCGATATTTGCCCATGTGCATCGCGGTGTAGAAAGCAACGCAACATGTTACGAACAGTCTGTAGGTTGATTTCGTTTTCCGCGAATATGGCTGCGATCAGACTTCCAGGAACCGTATGCCGAGAGAAACGAACGTCCATGTGTTGCTTTTGTGTCCTTTCTGCCCTCTCGAATTACGGGCGACATTGCCAAATTTAGCATTAAGCCAGTCAGTAAAGGTAAAAATAAGATGTCACCTCCGAAATCCTTATAACTGCATCGATTTTTCTGAAAATTTGGTATCAAGCTCATGTTAACGTCCACTTTATAGTACAGTCACTGAGGGTAAAAATGGGCTATAACCCCAATTCTTTGAACCTCCATCGATTTTCATGAAAATTTAAAATCAAGCTTATTTTACCCTTAATTTTAAAAGTGACATGTGCTCAACTGAAAACGACCCCTTTTGGAAAAAATTGAAAGAAATGCAAATTAAACATC
>JAHBCN010023321.1:0-12857 GCA_019359885.1 Listronotus oregonensis | reverse complement strand
TATATATATATATATATATATATATATATATATATATATATATATATATATAAAAAATTTTAAACCAGATAAAATGCAGTAAAAATTTAGTAATTAACTTTTTAAAACCCCCCCCCCCCAAAATCAAAATAAAGAAAATGATTTCTGTTATGAAACCAACAAAAAAACCTCTTTTTTTAATTTTAAAAAATGAAACAGGTTTTAAATTAAAAAACCACACATTCCCTTTCCACTTTAACTTAGTTTTTAACTTTAAAACAACATACGAAAAAAAAACAAAAAAGCAAAGAAATATTAAAAAATTAAAAAAAATGGTTTTTAAAAAAACGACTTCGGAACAAAAAAAAGAAATTTGAATTTTTTAAAACTTTTTTTTTTTTAAGATTTGGGGAAAGAATAGTTTGCTCGTGGGCCGGAAAAACCCCCCAAAAAAGGTTTAATTTATTTTTTTTGGAAATAAAACCCTTTAAAGGTTTTTAAAAAAAAAGAAAAAAATTAAATGCTTATTATTAAACAAAAATTGTTATTTTTTTTTGGTACGAGAAAATATAATTATAAATGAAGTAATAAAATATCATTATAAGGAGCTAAGATTTCCTTTATAATTAATTCTCTGAACCAAAAACGATAACAATTTTTCGTTAAACAATAATAAGCATCTGAACTTGCTTTTTGTAGGACATACATATTACAACATTAATTTTAAACCTTTGTAAATGGTATTAATTTTCAAAATACAATAATGCATCTGCAAACTCTTAATTGTGAGCAGTGTATAAATAATTACCTAGGCACCACGACAGATGGCTCTGTCAGTTCTGCATGATGCGGCCTGTGATGTCCAAATCTTAAAAATGGAAAATCCAAAGTTTTTTAAAATCATTATATCAAATTTCTTATTTCTTGTTCAACTGACAGCGCTCATTGGTCGTTAAGTTTTAAAACCGTACTTGTTTTTTGTAATTTTTTTTTAACTATAAATTCTTTTGCTTTTTGTTATTTTTTTCACCCGTAAAAGTCTTGTTAGTAACATGGTGCAACGATCCACGTGCTAAAAACTAAGTTAAAGTCAATGTAGTTTAAAGAGGAATGTGAATGAAGTTTTGTTCTTCATTGCTATTAAACCTGTTTCATGTTTTCAACTCACATATGGTAAGAACTTTGTAAAAGGGGGAATTATTTTTGTTGGTTTCCCAAAAGAATCATTTTCTTTTTATTTTAGATTGTCCGATGATGGGGAAAAAATTTTTCCGAAAGCTCGACTTTTTTCAATAAAGAGTTAATTACTTAAAGTGGCCTTTCAATTGACTGCATTTCCACCCACTCTGGTTTCAGATTTTTTTCTTAACTAGTCAGTCACGACTACCTTTCCTTCCTTTTTTTTTTTTTTTTTTTTATATTATATATTTTATATATATATATATATATATATATATATATATATATATATATATATATATATATATATATATATATATATATATATATATATATATAAAATATATATATATATATATATATATATATATATATATATATAATAAAATATATATTTTATATATATATATATATATATATATATATATATATATATATATATATATATATATATATATATATATATATATATATATATATATATATATATATATATATATATATATATTTATATATTATTATATAATTGATAAAAAATTCTGCTTCTCAAAAAATATATACTACATTTGGATAATAGATTTTTTATCATACAGGGCGTCTCAAAATGCAAAACATAAAATCAAAGAGAAACACCGCTTTTTGACCTTTAACGTAAAATGATAAATAAAAATTTGCCCAAATTTATTTTTATTCTGATTCCGAACTTACTAAAAAATTTAAATTTTAAAAGAAAATAAAAAAATCAACAATTTTGCAAGTACGCATTTTTTTTATTTACATTTTTTACATTTTACATTTTTTCAATTGTATATTTATTTTTAATAATGTTTATAAAAATGATAATCAAGTAAAAGTAGTATAATGCGTAGGTACTTTTAAAAAAGATTTTTTTTTATTTTTCATAAATTTAAATTTTTCTTCAATTAGTTCGGAATCAGGTTTAGAAGTAAATTTGGAGAATGTTTTTTATTTACTATTTCACGTTAAAAAAGCCAAAAAATGACTGTTTGCTCTTGATTGAATTTTTGGTCCATTTGTCCTCTTTTTTAACCGGGGGTCCGCGGACATACTATTTATATATATATATATATATATATATATATATATATATATAAAATAAAATATATATATATAAAATTTAAATAAATATATATATATATTATATATATATATATATATATATATATATATATAATATAAAAATATTTGCATCAAGAATGTGTAATACATATTTTAAAAAAGGTAAAATAAACACAAGAAGAAACACAAAACTAAAAGGGGGCGGCACTCTACCAACCCTTAAATTTAAAAAAATTAGGTTTGGTTAGGGGGCTGCTATCCTTAAGCCAGACCTTGACTTTTATATTTAGAGGTCTTTCAAGAACAATTACACACATTTTTAAAGTGCCTCAAGAACCTACTCAAAATAGTTCACCAGCTCTCGGACTATAACGTACTAAACTTACTCAACAATACTAAAAATTTGGTTTAAAAATATCTTCGACATATATTAAATATTTATTGAAGTTTTGGGTTGGATAGTTAATGCTCTAAATCCCGCTATGTATATGCAGGGTTTTTCTTCAAATTTTGACAGCTTCTAGCGACCTTATTATTCCAGATAGAAAAAAGTTGTTTAGATACAAATTGTAGGTTATCATCCAAACCGTCCAAATTTTCTACTTAAAAAAACAATTGAGCATCACCGGTGAATTTTTTGACTTATTGTTTTCTTTTTTGTAATAAAACACCCTATGTGTTTATTGGATAGCGCCTATAATTTTCTTTTAAAAATATATATGTTGCCATAATTCATTTATTCATTGTTGAAGTATTTGCTTCTAAAAAATTAAAGTATTACTTATTTACTATATGAAATAAATCACAGTTAACCATTGGAAAACAAAGTTATCAAATGACATTACCGGTGGCATGCTACATAACATTTAGATGTCAATTCGTTTTTAAATTTTGATAATATTAAGACGTAAAATGGATTATACTGAAGGGGGAAAAAGGAAAATAATTTTTATTTATTTTATAAGAATAATAAAAATGCCAGTGCAGCACAAGCCGATTATCGACTTTTTTACCCGATATGCTGGAGCCATCAAGAGGCACTTTCTATAACATAGGAAGACATTTTAGAATCATAAAAAATGCAAAAAAAGATTAGTTAATATAGATAGGACGAAAAATTAGAGATTTTATAATATTTTCAAGGTAAATAACTAATTAGGACTTTAATTTTTGTAAAATTAATTTAAATATCTGTTTGTAGAAAATCCTTCTTTATTAACTGAAGATGCTAGTAAATATTTTTTTAGGTCTAAAAAGAAAATTTGTATAATCCTTCGTAAATATGGATATCATCCATATTTACGAAGTAGGCAAAATTTCTGCAGAGACATGCTTCAAAAAAAATAAAGGGATAACAATTTTTTCAAAAAGATATTATGGAGCGATGAAGCTTTTACCAAGGCCGAAGAGCAGTTCATGTCTGGTGCAACATTCTCAACACTCAAGTTAAAGGTCCTATTTTTTACAAATTTTCTTTAAATGGTGAAAGATATTTAGATTTTCTTCAGAACGAGTTATTTTTTTTTTAATTTGCCTATTCGTTAGTATAATGACATAATCTGGCAGCAAGATGAAGCACCACCCCATAATGTCTTGGTTGTCCGCAATTTTCTCGACAATCGATATCCCTTATGGATTGGTAGAAATGGTGGCATTTGATGGCCACCAAATAGCCCTGATTTAATTTTAGATTCTTTTTTGGGGGTTATGTCATCACTGGAGGAGTTAAGAAATGAAATTATAAATTGCATAAATAATTTAGTCGAGGAAAAGCCGCATTTTATTCTAAATGCTATTAATAAAATAAAAGATGATGATACAAATTGCCTAAATAATAATGGCGGGCATATAGAAAATATGTAAAACCTTATATTGTTATTGTTAAATCAAAGTTTTTATTGTTTTTGGTATTAAAATTGTTGATTATTTCAATGGTTACTGTGATTTATTTCATATAGTAAATTAGTAATATTTTGAATTTTTAATAGCGGATATTTCAACAATAGATAAATGAATTATATGGACAACATATATATTTTTAAAAAGAGAATTTTAGGCGCTGTCCAATAAACACAATATATAGGGTGTTTCATAAAAAAACTGTATACAATAAGTCAAAAAGTTCGCCGGTGATGCTCAATTGTTTCTTAATGTAGCAAATTTGGATGGTTTGGATGATACCCTACAATTTTTATCTAAACAATTTTTTTCTATCTGCAAAAATAATGTCGCTAAAGCTGTCACAATTTGGGAAAACACCCTGTACTTTCGATTTTTTCCAATAATTAATAATTAACTTTGAACGCTTTGCTTTTATTGGGGTTGTTTCAACCCCCAAATAACCGTTTTTTTTTTCGGTATTAAAACAAACATATTATAACATCTTGAACTCAGATATGTTATTATGTATTGTCCTTATATGTATTTTGTTTAAAATCATAACTTATTTAATAACAGCAAAACATAGTTTTTAATCCAATTAAATTGTGCACAATATTATTAAAATTGCTCATTTATATACACTGCAATCTATGCAGATACAATTCGCATGTTTATTTAAAAGAAAACAAGCAAAGATGCCTCCCAAGGAGATTTCCAATATTCCTCTTTTCATCAATAAACAATTTAATGGTGTTTGTTTCTTTGACAAGTCTATAACCACACTATAAAGTACGTGGTTAAGTAGCTATTAAATCATTTTAAAAATAGATAATTTGATTTAAATATTTATTTTAAAAATATGCACCTGCGTATCTGACTTCTATTTGATTTTTTGGGAGATTTATTCTGGAAGAATAAAAGTATATGGACGATTTGGTATTTGCCGCTGGTTACTTTTTTTAAAACTAAACACCAAACCATACACGATACTAAAAAATTAATCTGGTGAAAATTTAATAAATGCATTTAGAAAAATTTCCAAAAAGGGGCACGTTGCTGAACCGTCACAAGTCGGTCAAGTTCGGAAAAACGGATAGTATATAAGGTCTTAGCTTAAAAAAATGGTTGGAGATACATCACTAACCCAAACGTTGTGTATTAATTAACAAATAAAGACAATGGAAGTACACGATTTTAGTGTTATTGAGACCATAACATTGTCAAACACTTTTAAAGAAAGTATGGTGTCTTTCAACACTTAAAGAAAGAAAGTCTTGCCCATTCTTAATTAACTATTTTCTTTCGTTCATTACGTGAAAGCTGTATAATTGTTTAAATAATTACCCCATAAATTTTTCGCCTTTTGGAGCCTTTTCTATTAGTTTACTTAATAAGATGACGTCATAAAATTATTTAAAATACATTTATAACCAATTATCTAAGTTAACAAAATTTTAGGATTTTTCATACTCATCCCGAAACGAGCGCTAGGAACCCTATTTTAAGCAACAAATTAAAATTATAAATATTAAAGCTAGAAACCGGACAGAAGTTTTAATCGAAATCTTCCCTTCTGTTTTTGAATTTCCCCTGCATCTTATATATTTTTTGAGTTATCAAAAAAAATAGTTTTTTTTTAGTTTTTTGTTAATGATAATTGCAATTTTTATTTGCAGAAAAAAATCGACATGACACATTTCTCAAAATTGCAATTCGCGTTGAATGGGCCATCGTTCATATTTTTTGTACCCTTTTAACTATTTTTTTGCAGAAAACTTACTTCTTGACTAGAGTAATAAGATAAGGTAATAATAGATGGGTATAAAAAGTAGGCAAAAAATGTTCAAAAGGATATGCTGAATTTAAATCTAATATTAAATATTAAATACACGGCATGCCATTAAAATTTCTGAAGTAACATTATTAAAAAAGTCAGTTTTTGCAGCACTTTCGGTAAAGCCGGAAGTAGTATTATTATGAACTCAGCAGTCTCGAAGAAAAGTAACATACATATTAATTTTTATGATATTAATTTTTCTTTTCATATAATTGCATAATATGCGGTGGTTTGTACATTTTCAATTGATGTTTGAAAAATATACAGTGCCTCTGGTTAAACCGAAACTAATAGGCAAATGTTATTATATTTAAAATCGCCATATGATTACAAAATATATCGTCCTAAAACTTAAAAGTATTATGTTTCCATTAAAGAAAATTGGTGATGATTTCGTTGTCACCCGGTATATTTTGTTTGTAGTTTTTGGGCTTAGCTACAAAGCACAAAAGATTTTTTATTTCAATGGTACTTAAATTGTCTTGCTGTAGCTGTAAATACATTTCGTTATATTTTTTTAAATAGAAATCTCAATAATAACTGACAAATGCCATTTTATAATTAACTTTAAGAAAAAAATAGAAAAAATAATGCAAAAAATACCAAAACACAAACACACAATTCGCAATTGTCATTGTATTGATTCATAACTTATAGTTCAAAACAGGGAAATATTCTTCTTATCCTTTAGACTTAGCGTCTTTTGACTATTTTGTGTCCTCTTTAAGTTAAAAAAAATATAAAAGAAAAACAAATATTGAAAGAAGAAGTAATAAAAGCTTTAAGAAACTAATTTGCAAATAAATTTAATAAAGGCCCCCTAGAAACCTGACATAATATGCAAGGTTGTCATAGGATCTTGTGGAAGATTTTGTATTTTAGAAAATATTTTTAGAGTTTCTTTATCTTCTTTCGTAAATCTTGAAATATTTGGAAAAACACAAAATTTTACATGACAGACAGTATGGATTCTGTCACAAAAGATCAACAGTTGATTTCTTTCCTTTTCCACAACTGGGAAAAAGTCCCTTGAGTTTCTTGGTAACCCAGATCGTTCTTTTAATACTAAAGGTTGGGTCATGATGGGGTTTTTTAAAAAACTTTTTTTCTCGGGCTTCCACTCAAGCTTTGTTCTTGGCCCCCTGTTTTTTTTCTAACGATTTTTACGTTATTGTGATGGTCATTCTTCCAGGTTCTATCCAATTAATGCTGGGGTTCCCCAGTACTAAGTACTGGCACCAACTCTGTTTCTTCATCACATTAACGATCTTCTTTCTTCCACAACCAATCCTATCTATGGAAAATGGGCGCAGGTCAATGCAGATATTTCTTTTACAAAACCTTTAAGTAATCTTGGACTGGGGCGCCAAAAAGCTTGTCCAGTTTTATGCCTCCAAAACACAGTTATGTTCGCTGGTGCGAAAAAAGTCGGCCAATGCTCATCCGTTACATATAAGCGGCCAAATTCTGCAGAACAAAGAATCGTTTAATCTTATGAGTGTTATTAATCCATAGCCACAGCAATTTCAAAAAAGCTTGGATTCCTTTTGTGAGCCAGAAAGTATTTCTCTCCTTCTAATCTGTATACTCTGTATGTATCCCAGATCAGACCCTTTTTAGAATATAGTTCTCACGTCTGGGGAGCGGCGTCTCCTACAACACTTAGCATTCTTGACTCCATTTAGGAAAGAGATGTTGGTCTTATTAATGATTCTACACTTACAGAAAAACTTCCTTCTCTTGCCCACCGATGAGCTTGGGGATTTTTCCCCTTTTTTGGGACACAACCCGCTCCAAGAGTTGACCAGTATAATTCCTCCATTGGCAGCCCCAACTTTTTTGCATCCTTTTAATCAACTTTGAGGCCCCGAACTTTTCACTTGCGTTCTTTTTCCCAGAGGGTCTAGACTTGGAACCTGCACCCAAAATTTTTTTTTTCCTCCCAGTCTCCAAATATTTAAAGCTCGTGTGAATAAACTCCCTATTACCACACTTCAGACTCCCACGGTAAGTTAGTACTTAGGCCTTAGCTTTCGTGGTAAGATAAAAAAAATAGCCTCATTTAAATATATTTAGTTTTATAAAGAAAATGAAATGGGGGTATAATTTAAATAAATACAAAATTTGTTGTATGTGTATGCTTTAGTCAGATTTTGTCTACAGTAATTTGCTGTAGAGATGTATTTTTTGCTGTGACCTTTTAGCGTTTTACTAAAAACCTATTAAATAATGTCAGTAATAGCACACAATTTAGACTTTAAGCCACCCTATGTAATGGGCGAGTAACAATACAGTTTTTGTCCGTTTATTTTAACTGTTTTAATATGCTTCAATGCGTATATATCACCTGATGAAATAAGATAGGTACGTATTTTACCATAACGTGGCGTGATTTTTACTTAATCAGCATACAAGGAATTAGTTATTTAATTTAAAATTATTGTCCTATGTAAATTTTGTTGGACATTCATTTTAAAATTGCAAAGCACACAAAATTGTTTAAAAAGATTTTAAAATATGTTTAAATTGAACTATATCGTTGGTAAATTTACGGTAAATAAATATTATCTACACTGGCAGCTCGTTTTTTTTTTGGGTAAAGGATTTATTTAAAAAAAATACGCTGCCAAGGGTCTATATGTATACTCTAATGTAACAGCAAATCCAAGTATTTTTTTAAATACTTTCGGTTGCCTTCATTGATCGACGATAAATGTCATTATCGCTCTTCTTGAAACTCATGTTTTAAATGACTTAGGTATAAGCTTTAATAAAACACCCCTATTCTCCTCAGAAACAGACCCGTTTCCGTTTTTTCAAATAACGAAACCGTATTTTCAAATAACGGTGCTGTATTTCCTAATAACGGTACTGTTTTCCTCAAATAACTGTTTTTAAATAACAAAACTATTTTTCAAATAACAGCAGTGTTTTTTAAAGTAACGGAACGGTTTTTTTTTAAATAACGGCATTGTTTTTTTCAAATAACGGCACTTTTTTTCCAAAATAGCGCTGCTATATTTTCAAATAAGGGTACTGTTTTTATAAAAGAGTTCTCTTTTTCTTCAAATAACCTCTTAAGTTCTTGATTCGAGTTATCGTATCGACTAGTTGAAGCTTAAATTGCAGAATATAGAGTAGCATGTATTTACTACTTAAAATTCTTATATGGCAGCTAGTAATACTAAAAGTTTTATACTATCACCGCAGAAGTTTAAAAAACAAAAAAAATCATGCTCGAAGAGGAAAAAATTCCTTTTTTTGACTGTCCTTTTTTTCAAAGCAAAACACAGGCCTTTTAACTGCCGAAGTACAAAAAAACATTTAATGGCGGAAACAGGTTTAAAATACGGGCACGTCCTTTTTCCTAAACGGGGAGGTTTTTTTAAATTTTTTGTACCATTTTTTCGGATTTAAGCGGGTGGCACCCCTTTGCGGAAAACTGCTGGGAAAAAAATGCAGTAAACAATGCAATGCTGCAGCAAGTTAAAGGAGTCTCAAGTAGAATAATAAAAAATAAAGGAAAAAAACCCAAAAAAAAAATTAAATAAATTTTTTTTTCTTTAGCAGCAGAAATTTGTTGTTAGAAAAACCTACTTTGGTTATGTATGGGGCAAAAGGGCGGGGAGGAGAAAAGGGTTTTTTTCGTGCCAACGGCGGGGGTAAACCAAGAAATAATTAAAAGACTAAAAATTACCAAAATAAGCAATCTCGCCTAAATTAAAACTTAGAGGTTTTAAGTATCTATAGGTTATAACGTAAAAAAGTGGATAACAAGTTGTTTAAAACCTAAAAAAAAATATATATATATATATATATATATATATATATATATATATATATATATATATATATATATATATATATATATATATATATATATATATATATATAAAAAAAAAAAAAAAAAACATTATTTTTATTGCAAAAATCAGGGGTGTCCAAAAAAAAAAACATAATTTTACCCAAAGATCCGGGGTTTTTAAAATTTTTGTCCGAAACCGCCAATTTAGGAGATGTTTTAGTTATGTAAAGTAGTAAAAAATTGTAGTGAATCAACTTTGTCTTCTTTTTGATTGGACAATGAACGTAAAAAGAAAACAAAAATAAAATGCTTTTGCTGATTATTTGGCTGCCTTCCAATAAAAACAAATCACGTTTTATTAGATCAATTAATTCTTAAAAGTCCCCACTGATATTTAGTAACGAGTTAGAATCAATTTAACTACTTTACCTAGAAATATTATTGTAAATAGATCATTTTTATTTTGATTTATGTTAGAGCAATTTTTTATTGGCAATTAAATAATTAGAAAATATTTTTGGTAACTTTATGCTTAGTAACAGAATGATGTAACAAACTGAAATTGTTTTTTATCCTATAACATCATTAGGGTATTGATTTTGGTGTCAAAATTACTTGTTTTTAGTGAGTAATATGGTTTATAAAGATATAATTCTCACCTATATTATTAACGGGGTTTTGCATATATTTTGCTACATTGATACATTGAAATATTGGCTCCCCTATCGAATTTACAACAAAATTGTATTAGACTATTTTGAAGACGTTTATAAGATTAGCTCACATACTAAATTTGTTTTTTTTGATAAAGGGAAAAGAAAGGGTTTTTAAAAAACCTTTTTTTTAAAATCGTTGCATACCTGCTACATACCTTAATGAACCCACCAGTAATAAATAAAATGTCTTGTCAACTTTTTAATTCATGTTTTAATTTGAATTAGTTATTTCAACATGTTTTTTAATTAGATGCTCAAACAGACCTCCGTTTACTGCTAAGCAATATCCTAAACGGTTATAAAATTCAGTTCTTACATTATGAAGTTGAAATGCCGATAGTTGTGGTTAGTTGTAGTTAGTTAAATTTTGATAACTCAAAATTGTATAAACAACATTTTTGATATGACCCCAAAGGAAGAAGTCGTTTGGCGAAAGATCAGGAGACCTAGCTGGCCAATTTATGGTGTAATTTGGTCCTATAGTGAGTCCATTGAAAACATTTTTAAAAATATTCCCTTACTTTCGTGAATTGTGTGCAGGACAACCATCCATTTGAAAAAAATGTCTTTATTGTCAGGTACAACTTCTTCCCAAAGCAGGCCCCACTTTATTTTGTAATAGTTCTAAAAAGTTTTTTTTCCCAAATTGTATCAAAACAAAGGTCCAATACGTTTACCTTTTGAGGGTATTAAATCCTTGTAGATACAAATCTGTGTTCTTTTTTTTTTTCTCCAGTATCTGATATTTTGAACGTTTGGTTCATTGTTTAATGAAGGTGCATTCGTCACTAAACAAATATTGCGTAAGAAGTCCCTATCATTATTCGCCATTTCCAACTTCAAAAAAAAAAACCTTTCGGATTCACGCCCCCTTTTCCGATTTTTGATTTTTGAGGATGATATTTACATTTCTTTAATTTGCGTAGTACTGTGCTGTGATCCTTACCAAAATTTGCCAAGAAGCCTGGTGCTAATTTCTTTATTTTCTTCTACAGGGGGGGAAAACATCTAAATCGGCATTATTTTTTTGAGCTCTTCCATCAAATACATTTTTTTCGCCTAAGCAGTTGCATTTTTTAAAAAAGTATTTTTTTTCTCAAACTTATGAACATATTTTGAACTGTTGTCTTACTTAATTGTGTGCGGAAAAAAAGTAAAGAACAGAACGGATACTCTTCGATAACTATTTTCCATGTAATACCATTTAATCATTGTTTTTTTTTCTTTCAATGCTGTAAAACTTTTTAAATTTAATAAAAGTAAAAGTCAATTAAAAAAAAAAATTTATTTATTATTATTCATTAAGGATGTGGGTTGAAATTTTACAAATGTTTTTTTAAAAACTTTTTTTTTTTTTGCCTTTATGAAAAAAAGAAATTTTAAAGGGGTAAACTTTTTTTTTTTTTTTTTTTTTTAATTTCAAATGGGGTTTTTCAATTTTTTTTGGTAAATTTTTAAGGGGGAAATAATTATAAAAAAAAAAAAAAAGGTTTTTTATGGCCAAATTCAAAAAATTTTTTATATATATATATATATATATATATATATATATATTATATATATATATTTTTTTTTTCTTTTTTTTTCCCCTTGCTTATAAAAATTAGAGTTAATGAATGTCCAATCACGGCATTTTCATGTTTTCGATGGGTTCATTCTGGTACTCTTTTTTTTCCCCCAAAGGGTTTTTTTTTTTTTTTTTTAATACAAAAAAAAAAAACTTTTTGGGTTGTTTTAACCCACCAAAATCCCTAATAAACTGATGCAGAATTGGTTGAGTTTTTTAAAAAGTGTACCTAATATTGGCTAATTTTGAAGAAAAAATAGGTTTTTTAGTTTACCGTTGCGGTTGCGCCATCTCGCGGTAGTTTTAGAAACTTAGGATTGATTTCCAGCTATTTCTCCTAATCACTTAAACTCAAAATATTTTTTCACACCGCTGTGCGATAAATAGTTTCCGAAATACAGGCGGCCTTCTTTCTTATTTTGACACCCGGTACATGTTTTTATATATAAAATTTGTGTATAAACTGAAGTCAGTGACAAACTATTTGTTTTTTGATAATAAAAGATAAAACTTTAAAAACAGTATTTTTTTATTAATCTGTTAAAAAAAATTCTTTCTGATACTAATAAAAAAAATTTTGCCTCCAAGTAATTTATTTAAATAGCCTAAATGTCCTCAAAAAAAAGGGGGTTTTATATGGCACTTTTTAATTTTTTTATGGCCCTACGTCCGCCTCAAATGTAACGAGGGTGCACTTTGCAAACAAAACCTTTAATACCGGCACTTAAACGAAATAATTCAAGGGCGGTGCGCTACGATCGCTACGCTTATAATTCGCCCCGCCGCGTTTACATAATTTCTTTATGCCCAATT
>JAHBCN010023320.1:0-12817 GCA_019359885.1 Listronotus oregonensis | reverse complement strand
TTAAATTTTTAATTTTTTTTTAAAAATCACCACCAAAAAATGTCAAGTTCATTTGCCGCCTTTTATTTGTCTTTATAACCCCCATTTCCACCTGCAGATATTCTTGTTTTTACGCAATGTTGCGGAAAAAACTGTCCCTCACTCACTTTCCAAGTAAGATTTTTACGGGTTTAGTCTTTATTTTAACAATATTTTTTTCTTGGATTTATTCACAATAACACAACAGAAAACAGGTCATTCAACTTTAAATCAATCAAACTTTTCGCTAGATTCAAGGCATAGTTCCCGTTTTCCCTTGTTCACGGCTTGGGGGAAGTATGTGGTAGTAGGAAAAATATTAGGGATTTTTTTAAATGGAAATTTTACCAATGCTGAGTATGCTGACATGCTTTTTAAAAACGGACTTGCTAATGGAAATGCTTATGAAGCTAGACGTTTGTATCAGGAGCGTTATCCGAATCGCAATTCCAACCCAAAACTTTTTCAAGAACCCACGGTCGGTTAAGAGAAACAGGAACATTTGAGAAAGCGGGGTCCCCTGTCAGGTATTTCGAACGGTAAGAACCCCAGATATCGAAGATGCAGTCCTTTATGGTAGAAGAACAGGGGAAAAAACCCCCCAAAAAAAAGTAGCGTTTACTTTAAAAATTTTTCCCATTTTCGGTATAAAATTTTGTGGATAATTTATTATATCCCTATCATGTTCAAAGAGTTCAGGCACTGCTACCTGGGATTTCCCCTTTTTACGTATAAATTTCTGTCGTTGGTTTCTCCAAGCCTTTTTAAAAAACCCTTTTTTTAAAAAAACCTTACCTGTTTACCGACGAAGAAAATTTTCTCACAATATCGAAATTTTTAATAAAATCTTTGTTAAAATAAAAACCCAAGCAATACAGGAATCACATTTTCAAGAACAGTTCTCTGTTAATTGGGGGAGGAATCCTGGGAGATAATTTTATAGGTCCATTTTTCCTTCCGGGGGGAATTAAATGGAAAAATATCTGTTTTCTTGAAGAGAATTTGCCTATTTTAAAAAAAAAGTCCCTTAGATTTTTGGAATAATTGGTTTATGCATGACGGTGCCCCCGCACATTTTAGCATCCGGCCAGAGTTTTTAAAACAAAATTTCAATAACGTTGGGTAGGGGGGGAACTAACCCTGGTCCCAGGTCGCCAGACCTTTAAAAGTTTGGATTTTTCCCGGGGAACTAAAAAATTAGTTTTCCAAACACCATTCAAAAGAAGAAGAACTGAGAAATGAATAATGGACTTTGTAGAAAAGATTGAAAATATTCCAGGGAAATTTTTCCCGGGTCGCGAATCAATGGGAAAGTTGAGCGTACCTACAGGCAGGGGGTGGGGATTTCCAAATTTTTTGGATTTTGATCTGGGTTTTTTATCCTGTTTTTATTTAGTGTTCGTCTGTTTTTTTTTTTTTTAATATTTCGTTGAAAAAAAAAAATTTAAAAAATTGTTTCATTTTTTTAAAAAAAACATGCATCGATTATTTCAAACCAAAATATTTAAACATTGCTCCTAGCGACATTTAAAAAACTATTTTTTTCGCATAAAAATGACTAAAATTCATTTTTTACCAAAAAAAAAAATAAGGGGTTTTAAAAAAAGTCATGAGCCTTTGAAAGTAGAATATACATGTGGCGGGCCCCCTAAAAGAAGAGCTAAAAAGAACAAATTCAAATTTCTCATGTAAAAAAACCCCCCGGTCCCAAATTTTGGGGGAAAACGGATTATTTAGGAAATTATGCAGAAAAAAAATAAAAAAAAAACTTTGCCCCCCCGTATCTTGAAAGGAAGCTTTGACCACACTTCATGGGGAATTTTTTCCTTAAAAAATTAAAAAAACACTTTTGAAAAGGAATTTTAAAAAACCCCCTGTTAATAATATTAATATATATATATATATATATATATATATTATATATATATATATATATATATATAATATATATATATATATATATATATATATTATATATATATATATATATATATATATATATATATATATATAAAATTTATATATAATATATATAATATATATATATATATATATATAAAATTATATAATATATATATATATATATATATATAATATATATATATATATAAATATATAAAAATTTAAAAATTAAAAATTTTTTAATTTTTAAAATTATAAAAAAATTTAAAGCTTAGTTAACAGTCGGGGAAATTTTTAATTTGGGGGTTTTTTTTAATTTTTTTTTTTCCAAAAATCCAAAAATTTTTGGGATTTTTGGGGGGTTTTCTGAGGCGAAAATTTAAAATTCGTCCCGCTTTTGATGTTTTTCAAGGGGGGTTTTTTTGTTTTTAACCCTAAATTTAATTTTGACCCGTTTTTTTTTATTGAAAAAATTATATTTTTTTTTAAGGCTGGGAGAAGATAAACACACTTTTGGGCCCCCAAAATTTTTTTTAAAATTTTAAAGGCCCAAATTTTTAAACTTTGCATAGTGGTAGTTCTTAAAACGGTGCTTTTTTGGAAAAACCGAAAACCCCAAACCCAAACACCCTAAAAAATCACGGGGGAAGGGGCCCTTTTTGGGGGTGTTTTTTTGGGGGGGTTGGGGGTTTTGGTTTTTGGCCCTGAAAACCTTTATCATCGTGTTAAGAATTATACATCAAAGTTTGGCAATTGGCAAAAAAATTAGTTTCCATAAAAAAATTGTGGGGGCCTTTTAAAAGGGGTTTATCTCGAGAACCCGTCCAGAGACTTAAAAAAAATATACTTTTTTTTAGAGGAATAGTAATTATTCTTTAATAAACAGGTCAATACAAGTTTAAAAAAAAATTCACATTAAAAAAGTGAGGTAGGCCGAGTGGCGCCCCCTACTAGCAAAATCAAAAGCGTGGACGAATTATTTTTTACCCCTATCATTTGGGTTTAAAAAATAATTAAGAAAACGAAAGAAAAAAAAACTTTAACACCCTGTATCAATAACTAAGCATTTTAGGGCCCAGTTTATATGAACTTTTCTTTAAAATCGATCCGGAATGCCTCCTTCAAATTATGAATACCATTAAGTAAACCTATATAATATATATATATATATATATATATATATATATATATATATATATATATATATATATATATATATATATATATATATATATATATATATATATATATATATATATATAAAATATATATATATATATTAAAATTTTATATTTTTCTTTTTCCGGTGCCAAGGGCCTTTATACCTTGTACAGCCACAGGCTGATTTGTCCAGTTTTTAAAAAAGGGCCCCCCCCCGGGAACAATGAAGGGATTGCGCCACAAACGCCTGTTTTGCAGCAAGTTTTTTTTTAAATTTTTAAATAAAGGGGCGAGAAAACCCGCTCGAAACCCAACAGATGAATTTTTTTGATGACAATTACATTTGTGGAAGGTACAGCCTGGCGGAACATAATTTTTTTTTTTAATGGGACGTTTCGGTAAATTTTTGGGTTAACTTCAAGTAAGGGGGACATCAGGATTTATATTTTTTTCCTTCATCAAAAAAGATAGTTTTAAAAAATTCCCCTTTCCCCCAAAAAAAAGTTGCCATAACCCTTTTCCTGGGTGGGAATTTTTTTTGCCTTTTTTAGAGTCGGCCCTGGGGAAGCAACGAACCCACACAATATTTCATCTCTAAAACTTCAGTTAAAATATACTAAGTTCGCTCTTTCAATATGCCCACAGTCTTAGCTATCTTATCTAACTTCAGGCGGCGATCTGCAATCCAAGTTTTAAAGGCGGAGAATAAGGCGCGACTTTTTTTAAAGTGATCTAACTTGTTTAATTTTTTAGACGTAAACCCTTTTAAAATAAAAATATTTTATAACTGCACGTATCAATTTTTTTTCCCTGTTGAAAAATTTTAAAAATTTAAAATTTAAAAAAAACATAAAATATAAACTACTTGACGTGCTCTAAACATTGAAGAAAATAGAAAACCCTGAGGCAATTAAACAGTGGTCTTTTAGGTAACTCGCGTCCTCTAGGGGTTTGCCCCCAAATTTTTTACCCTCCTCGTATCCTTTTTCTCCTGGGGAAAAATTTTTTTGGGGAATTTTAATTTTGACGGGGGGGGGTTAGGGACAAAAATTTTACGCCCATCAGAAATAAAGCAAAAATATTAAAAGAATGACAAATGTGACAAGTTTTTTGAATCACATTGAGGAGATTTCCACTTATTAATCTTACTAGGTAAAGTGATTTAAAAAAAATAGGTTGTTATCATAGCAATATGATAAAATGGTTGGTTAAATTAACTGGTCTAAAATTTTCAAAAAGTAAACCAAACCTGGTATGCAATCCTAATAACAAGTAAGTTATGTTGAGTTACAACAAATAAGTTATCACTTAAAAAGTGTTGGAGGCGCATCCCTAACCGAAACGTTGTGTATCAATGAACAAATAAAGAAAATGGAAGTCCAAGATTTTATGTTATTAAAAAGTAAAGAATGAAATTTTAAAATTATGTACTATTTTTAAAGTAATTTTAACCTACTTGAATATGGAATCATTTTTTGCGGAAACGGTTCTACTGCGAAATAAATTTTAAAAATTAAAAAGTAGTATCAAGAATAATCTTCAAAATGAAATTCGGGTGTAGACGAATTTTTGAAACAAAAATTCTTGTAAATATGTATTGACTATACCTGCATGAATGCGTCTTGTATTTGTTTTTTATATTTATCTTAATGACAGGTCACAAAGGTTTGTATGAATCCTGAGTACAGGTAACGTGGGGATACAGGGGATTTACATAGGGGCACCGGGACTAAGCCCAGGGCGGCAAGGGAAATCATCTTTATGTTATGATAAATAAAATAACTTTATTCATTATTATGCTTAGAATAATTATAATACACGTTGCAATTTTATCAACAAAAAGTTCTAGTGTCTCAAATTTTATAAATTTTCAGCTGCAAAATTCACAGGTCTAGAACATAGTATCTCCGCCGTCGCTTTAACATATAGGGCGGAGATTGTGCTCTTCTTCTATTAAGGTTCTCAAACTTTTTCGTCTAACGCCCACTTTAAAAATCAGTTATTTTGTAACGCCCCTTTTTTTACCTTAAAAATCTCCATAAGATATTAGTCTCGCCTGAAGTTTAATTAAACCTATATTTTAAACGGATTTTTCTTACCAGAGAAAGCAATAATAATGAATTTACAATATTAGGAGATCTTTAATTAAAATAAAAATATTCAACATTGAGCAATAATAATACAACTTTACAATGAGTATCGGGAAGGGGGAGTGGCGGGATTACGAGGGAGGTTGCGTGGGCGGAACGTTAGGGCAAAAAAAAGCCGGGCCCTCGGGGGTCGCGGCCGTGTATTGAATTTTTTCCGTATCTCCCGGAGGGGGACCTCACCTTGGCGCAACTTTAAAGACACGAATATTTTTCATGTTTGATACCTATTACTTAATATCTTAAGATATAAATAGCGGGAACGCATTAGAAATATTAAATATTTTATATATTTTTATTTTAAATTTATAATAAAATAGGAATAAATATAAACTAATAAAGGATGTTGTGTAGTAGAAGGATTTTAATTTAAGTAATTTTAAAATATGAAATACAAAGAAAATCACTTATCGCCCCCTTAAACACATCAGGCCCCCCTTTTTTCGGGCCCTTAGCGCCCCTCTAAGCCTCCAAGCCCCAAGGGGCGTTATCCCCACTTTGAGAAAGACTGTTCTATTGGATATATCATCATAACCGCAGCATATATTTACCCGCATATTTATCATTATTACAGATCCATTGACGCTTGACATGGGTTTCTATCAATTTCTTTACCACTTTTATGCATATAACACTAAAAATTATTTTGTTTTATTGATTTTTAAATGTTTATTGAGTTAAAGACTTCGCTTGCGTCTGTTTTTGATTCTACGAGAGATTTTACTAATTTCGGTCGAATTTTTTTTATTTCGAAATTGGTATCACTGTAACCCTGTTATTCTACTTACTCAGTAGTTAGGCTACTAAGTATAAACTTGGCACCCATAAGTAGATAGTATACTTAACATGCTTAACTTAGCATCCAAGGTAAAAATTAGAAAAAATAGTTATAGGAACTAATGACCACAACTGTACTGAGTATATTGATAAAGTCAAAACTCAATACTGGATGACAAAGAAATTTATTAATTAGTAAATTATTTAATTAATTGGATTGGAATGGATTGAATTCAGTAAAATATTTAAAAATTTATAAACTACCAATCTTAAGAATGTAAAAAATTATCAAGTCAAGCTCAACACGCATAGTGGTCCGCGCTTATTTTATTCCGAGCAGTTACCGAATTCTCTAATATTTAAAATAATTGTATTAATGCATTTCCCTGAAAACTAGAAGTGATGATATTAAATGTTTTCAAAAAAAAAACCTTTAGAAAAATTCAATTGATAGTTTTTTTTTTAAATTGAAAATATTTGTAGGTAATTTTCTTGCATTTTAATTGCATTAATGATAAAAAATATTTTGAGAATTTCATATGCATTAAATAATTTAATCAATTTAAATTAAAAATTTAATAATTTTGAATCAAATACCTTGCCGCCTGTTGACCCAACAGGTTATCCCTGCAATTTTCCGCTAATTTCAAAATAACAAATAAATTCCACGGGAATTTTTTAGTGACATGAAAAAGCCTCCTGAATTTTGCTCAGATTTTTATTTTAATTTGAAGTAATCCAAATTTATAAACCCCAAAAATATCCTTTGGTCAGTCTTGGGGGAGCCCCCTATGCTTTAATTTATTTTCAAAAGGTGTAAAGTGGTCCAAAAAAAACAAGAATATCGATATAATGATTAGGGGAGAGTCTTGAAGGGGCGTGCGATGATTTTAACTTTCAGGATGTCATTTTCATACCACTTTAAATATTTTTATGAAAATTGGTGTACGGCGTTTATGCATTAAGGAGCATTTTTTGACCTAAGAAACATTTTTTTTATTTCCAACAGTGGCGTCCGCACTGAACTCTGACTAGATATTTTTGAAGGAAAAAGTAGTACGCCACTGCTTTCTCTTAAAATACAAATTATTTTTGGAGTCCACGGTCAATTTAAAACAAATTTGGTTACTTAACTTTTTTTCGTACGACTCAGCGTTTTTCCCTAAAAAAAATAAATTCACTTCTTTGCATCTCATTGGACCAATTACGAGAAAAAACGATTTATGTAACTTCGAACAATAATTTATTTAATAAGATAACTTTAAACTGTTGGAAATAAAAAAACGTTTCTTAGGTCAAATAATGCTCTTTAATGCATAAACGCCGTACACCAATTTTAATAAAAAAATAAATTCACTTCTTTGCATCTCATTGGACCAATTAGGAGAAGAAACGATTTATGTACCTTCGAACAATAATTTATTTAATAAAATAACTTTAAACTGTTGGAAATAAAAATAACGTTTCTTAGTCAAAAAATGCTCTTTAATGCATAAACGCCGTACACCAATTTTCATAAAAATATTTATAGTGGTATGAAAATAAAAATTTGTAATGTAAGATGTAAATCGAAGTGCACATTATAGAATGAAGAAAGCCATTCAGCATCTGAAATAGAACAAGATTTTTAATAATAAATTTCTACTTGTAAAATATTACGTAAGAATGGGTTTTACCCCCCCCCTCCCTTCCTCCCAGATAAGGGCATTTATAGATTTTCTTAACCCAACTTCCCCTCGGGACCCTTTCATAATAAATGACTGGCCCCTAAATCATTAGCGGTAAAACTTGAACTTCAGCAGTGGTTAATTTCAGTGGGAACGCAAGGAAAGTACTTCAAGTACAAGTACCAAGTTTTTGATTTTTTAAAAATTACTTCAAGTACAAGACCAAGTATTCATTAAAATGTACTTGCATTTTCAAGTAAATTGAAAAAGTACTTGAAATACCACCCAAGTATTTTACTTAAAGTAAATCCAAGTACTTGAAGTAAACCAAAGTACTTGAAGTACATAAAAGTACTTGACAAGTACTTTTATTTACTTGAAGTACTTTTAAAAGTACTTTTTTCTGAAGTACATCGTAATACTTCAAGTACTTAAATAAATACTTCAAGTAATTTCTTGGTTCAAATCAATAAAATCCAAGTATCTTCATAAAAACTAATCAAGTACAAGTACAAGTACCTCCTAATAAAAAGTACTTGAAGTAAAATACTTGAAGTCAAAAAGTAGTTCAAGTAAAATTTTCTTGAAGTACTTCAAGTTTTGACAGCTCTGTTGGTTATTGTAAGCTTCATACAAAATGGTTGATGCAAATCGAAACAAGTTTATAAGAAATTTAGAGTAGGCACCGAGATGTTAACGGGGGGGAGGGAATGTCAAACAAGGCCTTATTAGAAAATAGAGAGGGTGGTTTATAAGAATAAATGAGAGTTCCCACATCTAAAATTTTAGAAATTAAGCACTGAACTTCAGCATTATTCCCACTTACACTCGGCTAGCTGTTCTGCGTCAGTGCGTATATTTCCTTTTTTTTCTGTAAAATATAAAAATAAATCCGGCTTACTAAAACCGATATATTCTATTGATTAACTTATTTTGGCTCAAATTGGAGTTTCACCGTTCCTTCCATTAACTCTCCAAAAACTGAAAAAAGTCCAAAAATTTCGTGGTTTTTGGGCTGCCAAAAGTTCTCCCATCAAATTTTTGGTGGGAAACCACAGATTTTTGTTATAAGCACACTAATAGACCAATTAAAACAATAAAACTAAATAGCCTATTTCATGCTTGCTACAATGTACTATTTGATTGGGCTATATACCTAATAATGGACTGCAATCGGACTGGGCGATTTATAAGCTTGCTTAATTTCTTACTTTAATTTCCAAGCAACTTCAAAGACCCATCAAATATTGTGCTGAAATTTGGAACACGTCAGAAGAGATATAAATTCTACCGGGAAATAATGAAATTCCTACATGAAATTGATTTATAAACTAGCCAAAAAGAAAGCAAGTATGACCAAGTTGCATAAATGACGCAATTTTATCTCAAATAAAAATGACGATGAAAGTTAGAAATCAATGAGCTTATGCCTTCAATTAGATTCACGGTAAAAAAATTGTAAAAAATGTCGTTCTTCAACGTTTAATTAAATTTTTCCTGTTGACCCTTTATTAGTTAAATCCCCGGGTTAATCTACAGAAGCATCAAATCACTTACAGTTTTTGAGATTCTAATATTAAAGGTTCAACCAAAAAACAATAAAAAATCCATTTATATTAAAAACTTCTTTAATAAAAAACATTTATCTACAACTATTTATAATGGTTATGTTACCTATATATACGTTAAATCTCAACAGTTATTGGCACAAAAAAAACTATCAAAATAAAATCCTACAAAGTGGCCTAAATAAAAAAAACTAAAAAAATTCAATTGGAAACAAAAAAAAGTTTGTGTTTTAACATAAAATTCTTCTTTTTCAATTATATACATATGCAACATGCTACAAACTGGTTGGTAACTATGGAAATATCGGAATTTGTAAGAGATACAAAATGAGTTAAATATAGGAAAAGTTTTAAAAGTCAGCGGCTGTTCAAAAGCGTTTAAAAATTAAAAATATTCCAAATACTTTCAAAAAAAAAATTGAAATTTGAATCTTTGGCTTTGACGAAACTATAAAAATGTTGTTGTTCTATTGCAAAAGTTTATTTAGTTTTATTACATTGCTCATGCGCAGAAGTATCCAAAATTCTTGCTTTTATATTTGCCGATAAATCGGCATTCATACCAAGACCATACGATACCAATAACCCTGGTCAACATTAGGTGGTACTAGGGTTTTTGCATGCATTCATGCATACGGTTTTGAGGTCGCTGAATCCGAATCCAGCCTTTATTTACACTTAGGATCTATTTTTATACACACATTTTTCCAGATTATTCCAATGCTTTTTTCTCTACTTGACCTTCAAGTGACCTTGAATTTGACCTTATGAAGGTTAACTGACCTCAAAATCCGATTCGCCGACCTCGTATATATAGGTACGAATTTTTTTAGATTTTTCAAATCGTACTTAACAATTTTATCCTAAGAACACTTTAAAATAACCTTGGAATGACCTCTAGGATAGATGTAAATAGACGCCAGATTCGTATTCATCGACCTCGAAAACATGCATGAATTTTTTCAAGTTTTCCAATGATTTATTTTTTCACTTGACCTTTAAATGAACCGGTCTTTTGAGAAACCCCGTAAGTCCATATTTTAGCCAAAGTAACGTTTGAGCATTTTCATAATTTTAAATTGTAGACCCATCGATTCACATAGAAACGACGCTTGTTACAATAGAACTAAAAGTTGAAATAAATGAACGTCGGCTATTTATTTAAGAAATCCCATAATACAGGAGTTACAGTGTTTCTCAAATGAATGTGCCTGCGATGTGTTTTTTGGACTTCTCAAATGACCGATTCAAATGATCTTGAACCTGTCGTGATCGAGGTTAAACCGACTCTCTCGAGGTAATCAGCGACCCTCAAAACCCTAGTAGCACCTAACCGCTTCCGGTGTTCCGCGTGCATATTCAGTAACAGCAGACATGCTAAATTTCCGAATTGCTCCGAATCGGCAAATACAGTCACGGTAGATGGTTTAGGTCTAGAACGTCTGCTGTTTCGTTCTTTCAGATAATTTCCAATTAGATATGACTGAGATTAAAAACTTTTTAATGTATTTAATACTGAGGAAAAAATAACTTTTTGATTTTGTCATAAATTTATAATTGATTAAAAAATAACAAACCACCGTAAACTTATCACCTTAGATTAAATCATTCTTGTAGAGAATGGGGTGCTTTAGACTTTTTTTGGCAAGCTTTTAATTTTTTTCCCAGCTGAGAAATATTTTGCCACCCAACCCCGATTTTGTTCTAGCTGCACTTGTTGGCTATACATTTATTATTTTCCCTTTTCGTACACCTAGACGTTTTAATTTGGGAGTTGTTTCATGATACTTAAAGATATTTATGCAATCCTGATATAAAGAAATTATTGCTTTTAAATTTCTCGTTAATTATAGTTATTTGGTAACAAATCAATTTTTGTACATTAGCTAACACGACTCAGTATATATGTAGTACGTCTGCTATGTCAAGCCGAAACCGCGGCCGCGAAATCCGTAAAGAGCCGAAGCGCCGCTGGAAGTCTAGCACGTCTGCTTTATTAAATATGCTTCCCGCGTAGGTTAAATGTTGACCTTGTGTAATCGGCAACAGCTGCCTATATAACTACAGTAAGGCCTTGTCAACCGCGGGGATTTCGTTCCGGACAGGGTACCGCCAACCGCGGTACCCCCCCACGAGGTATATTCTGGGTTACACTTGAAAACTAAAAAAATGTAGAAGATGTAATATTGTGTGAATAATTAAGACACCAAGTTTACTTACATGTACGTATGTATAATGTATTAATGTATACATATTCTGCATTAAAATAGAAAACAAAAAACCATAAATTTAATACATATTGATATTTTATAAAGGTACAACTTATTTTCGAAAATATGCATACGTAAACAGTTCCTGGAAAATTAGAGTAGCAGTTTTCGCACAAAATCGCAACGAAAAAGCACCGCACTGCTAATTCGATTAAAAATTTAGAGTAGATTTCTCAAGACGAAACCGCTGTTAACGAGGCCTTACTGTATATCAATTTTTTACAGAAGCTTATTGGCATTGTCTCCTGTGGCACGACGCACCCTTAGAAAAATGTATGTCGAATCACGGAAGGCAGTGTTCCAACGATTTAGCCATAAAATGGTAGACATTCCCTCCTGCGTTAGGAAATTACGTGCTGAGTATTGAAGCGTCTAAAGTAATAGCATTTGTTGCGAGATATTTCCGAATTATGGAGTTTCTGTTTCTGTGCCTCTTCTTTTTGGTTAATTCTAGTTACTACTAACCAGAACTAGGTCTTAGTTCTAGTTCTGCCATTTTTCATTAGTAGTAAGCAGAAATAACTGGTTAGTTGTGGGACCCACACCCAAAATTCTTAGGGGGAACACTGGTAAAGAAAATTTTAATTTGCGAAATAACCATAGCCAGTTATGGAAACTGGCTATTTGCATGGGCAAATATTTAAAAAGCCTCTGATTTCAAGCAAAATACAGATATTTTTGCAAAATTACTACCAACCACGAGCAATGGTTAGAAGGTGTTGCTAAACTGCAAACTGAAACAAACAACATCGACACAAAGACGCCAAGTAACAAAAAATATTGTTCCTCCCACTCGTGACAAAATCTACTGCATTCAGACGCTTTCATACTTATCACGTGTTGTCTAACACAGGAGAGAATGTCCACCCTTTTTAGGCAAATCATTGGGACATTGACTTTCGAGATTTGGCATACATTTTTCTAAGGTTGCGTCGTGCTATAGAAGACAATGTCAATACGCTTCTTGCTCTTTTATATATAAAAAAATAAAATATCCATTTTTCCCGCCGATTCCGAAAATGATTGAAAAACAATTTGACATAAATAAAACTGCTACGGGTCATTTTTTATCATTTTTTTTACTATTTTTTATGTAATTATCCGATTTCCCGTAAATCTTTTGATTCAAAATAATATATTTTAATTTCAAAATCACCTATTTTCTGCACGTTAAATCGAGAAAATGTTCGCCTATCGTGCACTTAACACCTGACAGATTGATACGGATACCTGTTCACACTTTGGCGAAGGTGTGAGTCAGATAACTCATAAGGCAAGTTTAAAATGGTTTATATATTTCACAAACA
>JAHBCN010023319.1:0-12629 GCA_019359885.1 Listronotus oregonensis | reverse complement strand
CGCATTGAAACAGTTTATTTTTTAAGACCAAATTTTTTCACCCCAAAGAACATAATATTTCCCCAAAAATAATAACATACTTTTTAATTTTTAAAAATTAAATAAACTAATTATTTATCAAAAAAAAGATTTTTTAAAAAAAGGATGTCTACTAAAAAAAGGGGTTTTTTACAATAAGTTTTTTTCGCGGTGTATATGTTCCGAAATATGCCGCGAATATAGAAACCGTGAATATGGAATGGTAATTTATAGGGATTATAGGGGATACTTTTTAAAAAAAAATAAAAATATAAAATATAAAAAAAAATTCATTTAATTGAATTTTTTTGACCATATTGATTAATTATTATCTTCAGGTTTAAACAAGGGTTTTAAAAGAATTTTGTAATTTTTCCTTGTTTAAAAATTTTTAAAAAGCTCCTCTAATTCAGATTGAAAATTGCGGGGCATTAAATTTTCCCCTTTTTATTGTATTGTAATAAAGGGGGGTCGCTCGGTTTAGTGTAGCCCCCCTTCATTTCCCGACCTAAAGAGATCTTTTGTGAAAACCCTTCGTTGAGCCCCGGTAATCCGCATTTTAGCGTTCAGGATACTACGCGGTAAGCTGAAAATATCCCGGGGAGAGGATATCCCCCTTCGAGGTATTTAAGCCGTTGTCGGGTCAGTTGTCTGCATTCAAGAGAATGTTTCCGGGCATTTTCCCGTTTGCCCCCGGACAAAACCGGAACATTGTTCATCCTCAGTCTTTCCCTTTTTTTGAGGTAAACCCCAAAGGGGCCATGTCCTGTTGGAAAGTCGGTAACCAGTTTAATTCATTTTTTGAAGTTCCAGTGGGCTTCTTTGGAAATTTGGGGAAAAGCGAAAAAAAATCTTTTCCCTGTTTGTCCGGGATGTTTTTCCCAAAAGAAGTCTCTTTTTGACTTTTTTCCCATGGTGGCCTCTAGTGGTGCCACAGAAAAGGCTCAGGTCCATAAAAATTAAGTCTCGGGTTCTTTTTGGCGATTTGGGACGGGCAATTTCATTTCCCCTCCACTTTCATGTCCGGGTACCCATTTCCAGAGTAACCCCTGTTGTGTTTGGCCAGTTGGTTTAGTGATTGGGGTTTCCCCAAGGCCAGTTTAAAAATTTAAAAAAGAGCATGAAGTCTTTAAAAGCGGCCTTTTTCCCGAAAAATATATATGGTTGCCCCTCAAAGGGCCCTTTTTTTGGCACATTCGAAGCGCAAATATCAATTGCATGGATTTCAGCTTTGGGAAAATGGAGGGGGCCTTGCCGGGGAGACTTTGATAGTCTGCATCTGGTCCAAAGACACCAGCCCAACCCCTTTTTTCCATCTTAGATCCATCAGTGTACCAGACAAGGAGCCTTTTTTATGCTTTTTGGTTTAATTTCCGCCCCTTAAAATAAAGGGATTATGGGGCCGTGGGTTTGGTCAGATTTAATCTTGATTTTTCCAAAAATTTTTAAAGGTGACCAGTCAGGTCTCCCGACTTTATACTTTGTGTCTGATTACTCTGGAGCACCTCAGTATCGCTCTCTTTATGTGCATGTGCAGGGGGCTGAGTGTCCAAACATCATCTCCGAGCCGCCGCCGCTACATCTTCATTGCTCCAGTAACTCCCAGACAGGCGCCCGCGCAAAGCCTGCAGAAACCTTCCTTGTGTAGTGTTTTTCCTCTGTTTTCTTGGCCACGAGACCAGTGAGGCATAACAAGCACAGGGTACGTACAACTGTAATTTAGGACTAGTAGATCATTTTGGTTTTAGGCCCCATATGTCATCATTACAGTCTGCGTATCGCCTATTAAAGTTTAGTTGATGCTTGCGACAGTCCTTTTTATTTTGCGAGTTCCAATTGAGTTTCTGGTCAAGGACAATTCTAGATATTTTACTTCTTTTAGAAAGTTTGATCGTAAATGCTGCTTAACATAGGAGCCATAAACCTTGTTTTCTCCTCTTTTTGCAAACGGTATTATAATTGTCTTATTTGATTGACATTTAGCCCTTCCGTTGAGCACTAGTTCTCAACCGCGTCCTCTGTCCTCTTAAAAATGAGACTTGTTTAATAGACGGATCAATTTTCACAAGAAAAATCATTGAAGCCATTTGCCATTCTTAAGCTTCTACTTCAAGATTTTTCAAATTAAATGTCATTGCTTCCTGTGCTTGTTCTTTTCACGTGTGGCTGTGAATTTAATATTTTCTTCAGTCATCGTCAAATCTTCATCTTCTATCCAAGCAACTTCTGAATGCACTTCAAATCATTCTGTCTTGAAACGATCTCTGTCCTTATCTCTTCAATTTATTATTAGTCCATTTGACGACGCGTGCAGCGCTGATATTATTGATACCTGGCTACTGAAATCCTTTATCATCGTCCAAGATTCAATTAAATAAAAAGGAATTTTTGAGTCATGAATAGAGAATAGGGTCTACTTTTGAATCCGTGAATAATTAAAACGCGAATGTATTATATTTATGTAATAGGAGCAATTTATAGAAAAAATTATATAATTATTTGATGGAGTTTGTTTTGTATTATTAGTTCTCAGAGAAGTGGTAAACTCTAAAGAAGAAAATATGAATTGTTTGTTTTGACGATTTCATACTTGAAAGCGCAAATGTGAAAACAGTATCTATCAACAAATTTAAAAACACCACCTATAATAGCTCTAGCGCCGCACCACGAATTTTTCATTAGAACTATGACGACAAAATTGTTAAATCCAGACGAGGGAAAATTCAGAAAAACTGTTACTACAGCAATTTTTAATATCGACAAATGACGTGGGGAATTCAGTAAAAAAACTTTACTTCAAAATTTATTTTAAAAATACTATAAAATCTACATGAATGAGTTTTTCCTTATAGTCACATAAAAGTTAATTTTTGTTTACCAGTGATAATAAAGAATATATTTAGAGACTAACAATCCACAACTAACCATTAAAATAGAGTATTATTCAAAAGAGAAACTTTAAAAATGTTCAGTGGGGTTAAAACGGGGCAACAGCTTAGAAGCTGTGGAAAAGCTAACATATCCTAAAGATCTTTAAAAACACATTTGGATGCAAAACCGTTTAAAGAATATTTGAAGAGGAGATTTGGCAAGCACAATTTCAGACTGTGGTTTTTGCAGTTGAAAATGAAACTTTATACAAAAACATATATTTTTGTTGGTTTTTGATTTTCATAGAAAGACTTTGATTTGTCCGCTGCCATTAAATTATTTATTCTAATATCTACCCATACTTGCACCTGTAAATGATATTAAAATCTGTTACAACGACTAAAATTATCGCTACCTGTCCGTTGAATATCCTATCCCTAAATTATGTTTTATTTTGTACATTCAATAATTTAATTATATAAAGACTTTTTTGAATGGAATCAAGAATTTTAGGATCTACGTGACAATTGACGCCACTAACGACGGTAAATATGGCGCGACGGCGATTCGTCGTTACGCTTGCTAACATGCGTTCAAACGATTAACGCATTTAGAATTCGACGCAGACACAATTGTTTAGAGACTCGCTCGATTTAAAAAATGTTCTTTTTCTAAATAATGCATTTAATAAAAAAGCAAATCACATGGTCTTTCAATATTCCTCCGTCTTTACGTCTGATATATGATCGTGAAAATAAAAAAGCCGCCTTGCTTACCAGAACTAACCATGACCTAAATGCTCATGAAAATAAAATGAACCTGTTTTTTTGAATTTGTACAAATTATCCCTACATAGATGCTATTAATTGATATTTTCATAAATATCGCAATTGCATCAATCTTCTTTAGTAATTCTATCCTCGCACACCGCTTATTCTTTTAAACAACTTCTCATGATATTATTATGGCGTTGATAGATATTGCTGAATACTACACAGGGAAAGCCTGATCTTGGGGCACAAAATTTTACAATCGAGATTTAATATCACAGCGATATTTATTGTTGTCAGCGTCGAATTCCGCTACTCGCGTCGAATTACACGCATCGGAATCTGTCGCAATGCCGACGACTGTCGCACGTCGAACTGGACTGCGCTCCAAATCAGGTTCACCGCGTCGAATTTGCCGCGCACGCAGCACACAGGCGAAAATCGGGGGAAAAGCCATTGCTAAATATAGTTGTGTTGATATGAATCACAAACATGTTTTAATCTGCAAAAGAAAAATGTTAAACTTAACTTGTGTATACCGCTTCCTTAAAAATAAAAACCCATGAAAAATGTTACTATTATTAGGACTGTTATTATTTTAAATTAATTTAATAGTTAATATTTAAATTCATTAAGAGTTATTTATTTCGAATGAACTTATGATTGAGGCACTTAACAGAGAGAGAGAGTAGTAAACCATTTAATTATGAACTTGTAGATTGAGATAGTTAACTCGCATTTTTTTCCAAATTGACTTGGTTTTGAGTCACTGCCAGAAAAGCCTCAATCCGACCTTCATCCGCGTCGAAATAAACGCTTTTCGGACTGAAATTTTTTGAAATAAAATCCAAATGACAAGACTTTATACCTGAGGTTGAAATCGCTTACTATAAATTAAATAAAGCTGTGATTTGTTTGTTTTTGTTCATTTATCGATAACCAGAATTAAAATAAACATGATAAATTCTAAAATACATGTTAAGAGTAATATATTTAAGAATGTAAAGTATATAAGCAGACCTCACTTAACAATAACTTAATAAATATGACAAGTTTGAACGATCTCAATGAATTGAAATCAATCAATATTCTGACGATTATTTTCACTGTTATGAAACTGTTTAGTTCATCAAAAAATGCCAAAACTTTTGAAGGGGTACTGTTTAAGCTTTTTAGCAGATGATTTTTTTATATTGGAGATTAAAGGATCAGAAGATTTCAAAGATTAAATGGCAACATATCCTCCATGTTTTGTTTTCGAAAACTTCCGCGCATGAAATTCTTAATCTTTTTAATTATCTTTGTTTCTTGATTCTGAGCTTCCTCGCCAAGTTTCCAATTGGAACCAAAAAAATATGATATTATATCGGGAACTGTGATAAGATATGAAGTTGGCATATTGAAACACGGATAAAATTTTCTACAAATTTTCTGGCGCCCCAAATTAAGTGTCTTAAACCATCAATTTTATAGAAAACATTAGAATGTTAATAAAATTATTTGAATCTAAATATAAAATTTCCGACCAAGCCTGTGAATTTTCCCGAAGATTTAGCAGCATTTTTAAAAACGGCGAGCAGTGTTGCCGTCATTAGTATTTAAAACATTTTTTTGTCTATCAACCAATAGTCCCATTTTTTATCATCGTAAAGCTTTTTCTTTTTTTTCTGGTTTTCGTTGCTATTTTAAAATTCATTATAAGATAGATGCAGCAAAAACAAAAAAAACGAATCAGGTAAAATAAAAAACAAATTGATATCTAGATTCGTCAGTATTCCTTTTAAAACTTTCGATATTGTTAAATCTTGATGTAATTACAAAAATACATCTCTGAGTTAATATTTTGTTAGCATTAACAATTTGCTATCTAATGTATTTTAAAAATACTGTTTCCTTGAATATCAAGCTTTGTGGTTGCAAATCTGAAATTTGTTGGTCAAAATATTGTTTTTCTCACTGATATCTGTTGTTTCGTGCCTAAACGGGACTCTAAGAGGTCTACAGAATCGTGTGGGGGAAAGGGTCTTCCCAGATCAACTTATCTTTATTTGGCCCCTGTTAATGAGCTGATAAACATTATGAAAGATAGCATCTGAAATTTTGACTTTCCAAACTTTGAAATTGACCCCACCCAGAACTCCGTTACCCCCTTTTGGGAAAAAATGTAAATTATTATAATTTTTTGTTTAAAAAATTTAAAAAACTTTTTAGGATTTATAACTTTAAAGATGTATGATCCAAAACTTTGAAGAAAATTTGCCTACATCTTCAAAATGTTTAGGTTTTCTGGAAAAACACTTTTCAGGGGCATACGATTTATATTTGGGATAAAGAGTTGACTTATGGCTTTTTGATTTTAAGATTTTGAATTTTCAACTTCATGTAGAGGTCACTTTTTTTTGCCAAAAAGACACTGCTCCATTCTTTTCCCTTTACTTAAACCCCTTTAAACCCAAATTTAGTGGCTTAACAAAGCTTTCAGACCTGAAAAAAAAGTGAAATTTGTATATATATGCAAAGCCTATGTTCATCGGGGATAATGAGGATTCTAAAGGTAAAGAAAATCGATCCAGTAGTTGAGCCTATTCAATCCCAAAAAATCAAATCTTTCCTCTTTAATATTGTACCTTAAAATACTTTGCAATCAATGGTACTTCAAATATTAGAAAAACCCAAAAAATTTAACTTATTGAAGAATTGAATGTTAATTCTAAAAAACCACATTATCATTTGTTTTTTGGATTATAATTTATTTTTTTGGAAACCACATGAATGATTGTTAAAATTTTTTCTTTAATTTTTGTTCAATGTAATTAAAACAATATATTTTAATAAGATTTCGCCATTTAAAATTGGTGCATATTGAATTTAAACCCATATGGCAATTTTATTTTCTATTTAAATTTTTTAAATAATGTTTTATTTTATAAAAATATTATTCTTTTAGTAGGAAAAATTATTTGTGCGTTGGGACCTACATTTTATAAATTGAACAGACCTTTAAAAATATTTTTCGCAAGATCGCAAATTATCGCAGCAACTTAAGATGATCCACAAAAGACTTATTAAAAAAAATAATTTAAATTTTGGGGGAAAATTTTTGAAATCATACTTTTATTTAAAAAAGTGAAAAAATTTAATTAAAAAAATAATTTTAACTTTTCAGAACACCAGTATAAAAATACTAAAAAAAAATTTAAATAAATATTATTTTTAATATTTTAAATTTTTCAAAAGCAATAGGTTCCCTAGTTACTTTTCAAAATTTTTTTTCCACCCCCCTTGGAAAAACTGAATAAAAAATTTAAATTTTTAAAGCTTTTAATCACATGAAAAGTTCCACGGCATCAGCTTTCAAACCAAAATATTTCTGCAAGTGACAAAAACTAAAAATAAAAGGGTGATTGTTTATTATACCCAGGTAACCAGATAATGAAAATTTTACTCAGATTTCCTTAATCGAAGTTGGTATTCCGTAAGCGGTTTTCCCCGAAATTTTGGGTTTTGACGACGGCTTTACGGCACAAGTTTTTCGAAAGACAAAGTTTGTGAAGCCATTAAACATGGGTCTGAGTTTACAGGTAGGACTTTTTGACCTAAAGTTAGGGCTGATGCTATGGATGATGTATTTATGGTATTTAAGTTCATTTTCAAAAGAAAGCCAAACGAACAAATTTTCTTTGTTTTGCATTTCCATTATTATTAAAGAAAAAATATTGAGTTTATTTACGATAATTTAAAACAAAATTGTATTTAAAGAAAACGGACATTTTACGTTATGATATTTTCGACTAAAAAAAAATTTTTAAGTAAAAAAAATAAATATAGTTTTGTTTTAAAACAACAAAAATTTGGACTTGCTCGTTCTTCGACAAATTCAAGATAAAAAACCTTTTCGCGCGCAATTATTGTTTTTTTGCCGGGCAAATTTTATTTATGATGAAGTCATTATCCGAGAGAAGTTTTTCTTTGTTAGGCGGCTCATTTCAAGAGATGAAACGAACAATACAGGTACCTTTCGTTATTTCTTACGAACCCCGGGGAGATTATGCAACATAAGCGCATAAAGATAAATTTTTTTTTTAAAATAAAGATGCTTTTCTTTCACTTATTCGGAAATAAATTCAATAATTTTTTTTTTTTATTCTTATAATTCTATTCGTTTTCTCCAAAATTTGGGTTATAAAATTTATAGAGCCCCCAGGGTTTGGTTTTTTACCTCCCATGTTTCTTTTTTAACCCCTTCTACTGTTAGGAACTTGTTAGGATTCATTAGTAAAAATTTTTTTGTTCCTACACATTCAAGAAGTTAATTTTTGTTCGTTATTGTTGTAACTAACAATTTTTTTTTTAAAAGATTGTTTTGTTTGACCCCTTTAAAGACCAATTTAAGAAATTGTGCTGCTGTCAAAACCATTTTTAACGGCTTAAACAAAGAGCAGAGAGGGTTTGTTCAGATTTGAAAAGGGGGGTTTTTTAAAATTTTTTGGATAAAAGCCCTTTTCAATCTTGTAAAAATGGGCGATTAGAGTGTACAAAAATAAATATTATTATAAATTTTTTTTTATAATCCCCTTAATATTTTAGTTTTCGGGGAAATTTAATAGATTTGAAAAAAAAAATATATAATTTCTATTAAACGGTAAATTTTGGGAAGGTTTTCATTTCTTTTTAAAAAATAATTCCAAAAACGATTTTTTAATTGAATTCAAAAAGTTAAAGATCACTAGAAAATTACAAAAGTTCGGGAAATTATATTAGGTAATTCAATGTTTTCAACCATAATATGGTATTTTTTCGATTAACAACCAAAAAAATTTTAAAAAAGTAAACCAAGTATTAAACCAACAAAAAAATTCATAATCAAACAACAAAATTTTTTTGAGCCCCCCGTCCCTACCCCTTTTGTATTCGAATATTTCGAGGAGCCATTGAAAATTGTTATGATTTCTTATGAAAACAGCCACATTAAAGGAAAATAAACACAGTAGTGGGTAAAGGGGTTAATGAGTTAAGAAAAGTAGATGTGAAATTGGTCGGGTGGGGGATTAGCCCTAAAGAGGATAAAATTTAATGAAATTAACCCCCCCTTTTTTGCGTGGTTTGTGGGAATTGATTCCATAATAGACAGCATTCCACAAACAATAGGTAGGGCAAAGTGTTTAAATGCCGGTTGTTACCCTTTATAATTCACAATCGTGATGAATTTTCTGAGCTCAGCCAGAAGTCAGAGGGAGCTAAATGTGGCATGGGGGGTGGATGCTGAAAAAATTTTTTGAACTTTAATTCACTTTTTTTCCGATTTTTTTTAAGCTTTTTTAAAAAGGGTTTGCGTTTTCGGGTAAACCAGATGCTTTTTTTTTTTTTTTTTTTACATTCAACTGTTTTAAAAGTTTAGAAAAATAGTCGCAGTTTATTATTTACGAGTAGAGGTAGTATACAAACCATTTTTTTATCCCCAAAAAAATTAATGCCTCCCCCTTTTTTTCCCCCTTTTTTTTGGGGGACCCTCACTCCTTCGGACTGAAGTATACACCCCCCCCAAACCCCTTTGTTCTTATTTAGGTTTGGGGGTTTTAGAACCAAGTCTTATCCATAATAACGATACGAGACACAAAATCTTTTTACTATTTTGCAAACGCTCTAAATGTTGTTGACGAAGTCGCCTTCGAATGTGTTTCTGTTTTATTGTTAGCAAATGCTGCACCCATTGTGCATATAGCGTTTTTAAACCCAAAACTTTAGCTAGAATCGACTAACACCGCAATATAAGCTCTCTGGGAGTTCTACAAAATTTTCCCCAGTTAATCGACGATCTTGGATAACCATATCCTGCATTTTTGCTACGATTTTTCGTGCAGATACATTTTTTGAACGTCCTTTACGTAGATCGTCTTCACGAAGACTTTTACGACCATGTTTCAAATCAGCAACCCATCTTTTTACATTTCTTGTTAAAGTTTAGGAGTCGTTACATACTTTTATAGATCCTCCCAGTTTTTGTTTTGCTGCTACACCTTCCAAAAATAAGATTTTTTTTACTACAACAATATTCAATTTTTTTCAGTTTAAAAATTTATAATTTTAAACAGCTTTAAATATAATAATGAGTTGATAGATTTACATGATATTTCACGGGGGGTTTTTTAAAAAGTACTTCAAATTCCATGATTAAATAAAAATATTTATCCCCCTTTTTTTTATCTAGACAAGTTACACAACTGACCACAACTAACCACAATAGGCAAATCCACTAAAATTTAATTTTATATTCACAACTATTTCGGGGGGAAAAAACAATAAGAGATAGACTTTAGGTTAGCCCAAATCAATTATTTTTAAAAAAAATTTACTTTAGAAAAGAGTTATTTTTAAAAAAACCTTCATAATACAAAAATTATTAAAAAATTTCCCCCCAAAAACTTATAAATTAATTAGGTATATTTTTTTAAAAAATTCCCCCTAGTATTTCTAACAAATTACGAAATAAGATCAGAAAGGAAAAAAATTTAAATTTTTTAATAAATTTTTAAGTTTTTGCCCCAAAATGAAAAATGTTAAATTTTTTTTTAAAAATAGTAATTGGAAATGGGGCATGAGAAGTTAAAAAATATATTCAAGAAAATAGTCAGTCTTTGTTTTTTAAAAATTTTAAGTTACTTAACCAAAAATCTTTTTTTAAATTGAAAAAAAAATTAAAAAAAAAATTACTTTTTTAAAAAAAATTTTCGACAAAATATAATTGTGAAAACAAATAACTTATTTTTCAGAGCAAGAAACTGGTTATGAATATATTGGTTTCATAAAAAAGAACAAATAAATAATAAAGAATTGAATTTCCCCGCCATGATACGCCTCTGACGATCTTTTTGCCAAGACTGTGCTCACGACCAAAAAAAAAGGGTTTCCCGAGTGCACCGCCGAATTAAGTTAAAAAAATTTTAAAAAGCAATTTTTTTTTTCTTTATAATCCCTCCGACTGACCAAGAATGAATGATTAATAAAACGAAATGTTGTCACTCGCTTAAACTTTTTATTCGCTTATATTTGGAGATACTCATATGTTTTTTTCCCCCTTTATTAGTGTATAATATACATATATTTACAGGGTTCGACGAAATATTTTTTTTTTTCATATTTTTTGGGTATATAGTCAAAAAAAAAAAATAATGTTTTTTAGTTTATACAAACTTTTTTTTTTCTACTTTTTTTTTCAAGTGGAAAATTTTTTTTTTGAAAATTTCAATTCCTGTGGGGAAAAATTTTCCGTTCTCCCCCAAATTTAAACATGTTTTAAAAACAACTTTTTAAAAAAATTTTGTGAATATTTGTTAAGATTTAAATACTTTTAAATCTCAACCGCAATTTTTTTTTTGTTTTTTTTTCCCCCTGCAATTTTATTCAAAATGTTTGACAATTTTAAATTTACTGCTGCAATTTATTTTTTATAATAAAAAATTTTTTAGCTTGTAAAAACTCCTTAAGACATTAAATAGAGCGGTAATAATCTGATTTTAAACAAAATATTCAATATTATCAAGCTTAAAAGGTATTTTAAATCATACGCCATATAAAAATTGCTGTTTTTTTTCGGGGGGAATGAAAATAAAATTTTTTGGGGGAAACGGTCCCTTACCAATAAAAACCAACCCCTTATTATCACTTTCGCGTCCGATTGTATGAATATTAATCAATTATCTCGATAAAAAAAACTATATCTATTTTATTCCCTTTTAAAAAATTTATTTTTTTCCCCCAAAGGGAAAATGGGTCAATAACTCTATCATCATTTTTTTAAACGAAATTTTCAAATAGTATGTCACACTGGGGGTTTTTCCCCCCATAAAGTGTCAATCCAAATTGCTACTTTTTTTAAAGATTTGAAAAATTTTCACCTGTTTAGATAATTAATTGGATACTAGTAATTACTTTTGCAAACCGTAAACTAACTTGTTCTACTGTGGAATAAACTACATCCATAATATTAAGAGTAGTGATTAACTCAAAGATAATTTATTGATTTTCTTTGAAATACGTACAAATAAATTTCCCGTATTTTTCCCCCAAAAGGGAACTTTTTAAAAAAAAACATAACGATTTGTATCTTTTCTCGAGATGTTAGAAATTACTTGAAAGCAGTGATAAGGGATCCGAAAAAGAACTCCCCCGATATAGTGCTGGAACGCTTCCGTTCTGTTGGAAAAAGTATATTCAGCATAATAAACCTACAAAAATAATTTTTTCTTAAAACTTCCCCTCCAACCCCCAAACAGAAATCTAGTGGTTTTATCTCCCCTTCCGTTGTTTGTGTAAGGTGGGGGGGGAATAAAAAAAATTTTTTTTTTCTTTTCCCCGAATACCATTTTTTTCCCCAAATTTTTTTAAAAATTTAGTACGATTTTTAACAGACATTACAGAAGTTTCTCTAACAGATTGAAGAACTAAAAAAATTTTTACAACTTTATTATAAAAAAATATATATTCGTTTTCTTTTTTTGGTTAAAAACCAACTAAAGGTAGGGGAATTGCCAACGCTATGAATAAAATACGGCCCAATACCAAGTAAAAAGTGCATTGAAATTTTTTTTTTAAAAACCTTTTAAAATTTACCCAAACATATCCATCGAAAAATTTCTTTAAAAAAAATTTATGATACTTGTTCTTTTTTTTTTTGGGGTTTTGGGCCCTTATGGCCTCAGAAACTTTTGGGGGTTTTTTCAATTTTTTAATTTCTAAACTAAAATACCCCCCCCAAAATACGATATTACCGCCCCTATTTCAGGGGAAATTTTCCGGGGAAAAAAAAAAAAACCCCCCCGTTTTTAGAATTTTTTTCCCCATCTTGTGCTCTCAAACCTACTTACATACCAAATTTTAAATTTTTCCCCCCTTTTAGAAGTTTCTAATAATTGGGGAGTCAGTCAGAGTAAAAAAATTTTAAAATTTGAAATTACTTGACAAAAATTTTCA
>JAHBCN010023318.1:0-12633 GCA_019359885.1 Listronotus oregonensis | reverse complement strand
GTCAGATTTATTGAATTATTTAGATTAAATAAGAAGTAAGTAATAAATTAATAAATTATATACCCATAATACGTCCCCGTAGGGATAGGTATAATATATTCTTTTTACTTTTAGGCTAGTTAAAAATTTAATAGATTTGCTAAGTCCCCATTTACCTGATCGAAGATCCTTAAAAGGAATATCAGTTAAAAACAAAATATTAACAGCACTGAGATTTTATGCCACGGGCTCTTACCAACGCACAGTGGGCTCCCGAACAACATTTTTGGCCGAAAGTATGAGCAATATTTTTATTTTAATAATAATTTTCAAACTGTTGAATAAATGTGTAAATATGAGTGAAAACTTCAGATTGGTGGATATTAAACATTATTTAGTGGATAAAAAAATAAATTGATCAGGGGCGTATCTAAAAACTATTATTAAATAATAATTCGGTAAACTGTTATAAAACGGTTTGGTAATGCAAAGTATTATTTTATTCGAGGGATGTTTTATTCTAGAAATCGTAGTATATTTGATCAGAAATTACTTTTACGAAGAGACGATAAAAAAATCAGATAGTATATAAATAAACATAATAATATGTATTTAATAAGAGAATTGAATTATTGTATTGAAATGCTTACAAATAATACATAAAAAATATTTAACTCTTCCAATGATTCTTCTTCGGAATCAGATGAACTGTTATGAATTACCAATTCGGAATTATTGCGAATTGAAGTGTTGTCGTCTTGGAGTAATTGAAGAGCCTCCGATAAAAAGTTATGTTTATTTTTTATTTTTTTTTGTAAACTTATTAATGGGCCTGAAGAGACCAAAAATCTGTTTAACAAATCTTGGTTGGTGTCAATCCGGGATGTTTTCCTTGAAAAATGTTCTCTATAGTGTTTCAGGTCTTTGTTGCGCAATTCCCGCGCTTCTTCTGATAGCAGGCCTATCGGAAGGACTGCAGCAGCAATGATTGATGCACCATGTATTAAAACTTTATGCACGCTACTGGGCATATAATAAAAAGGATATTTGTTTACCAATAAAGTAGCTGTCTCTTCTGCATATTGTTGAAATCTATATTCATTTATGGAAAAACCTGATGACATAACTTGTAGTATACACGCGCAGCGCCTTATACATTCTTCGTCAATTTCTAAGATCTTTGCGGTAGCTGCTGGATCGCTAAAGAACCTTCTTCCGGTATTTCCGTCATTGCTTGTTCCGCTGCCACCTGCTTTGACTTTATCTATAATTAACCCCATTTCCGATCTAAATTAAACTTGAATGTTTTTCTTCCTAGCTTTCAAACTTTCTTTTTCTTCTAATGATCTAGCCTGCCATTTTTTGAAGTCTAGTCCGTACGCTACATGAAGGAAATACTCCATGAAACGTATCCATGCGTGTAGTGTCGATAGTCCATAATCCAGAGACCCGTCTTTTGTTGGTCTGGTTTTGACATCTTGTATTTTATTCATTATTTTTGGAGTAGCTCCACAAATATTGCATGCTTGACTTGAAAATGTCTCTGTCATAACACTAGAAACCTTTCCATCAATCATCGTCATTTTCATTTCATGTTTGACGACTAAAGGTTGGCCTTTATGATTTATTTCTGTAAGATGTAGTTTGTCAATTTCTTTTTTAACTGAGGTTGCCTCTTGAATTGTGAACGCCGTTGTTTCTTTCCGAAAATAAATGTGGAGCGGCCTACAATATCTGGTGGATGAAGGTCTGGGATTCTGCCAATAAATGATTTTTTGATTGCTGTTAATTTTTGAATAAGCAAATAACTGCAAAGGTACAATTGAAGTTAAAAAAATATCTAAATCTGAAGCATTTTTACGTTTCCATAATTTGTTTGTATTCACTGTGGCCTGTACTGTTATCACATCCCCATTTTGTTATTAAGTGTTATTAAGGTTAACTCAAGAGGTTCGGATATAGCATCTAAAACTTCCGATTGAGATAAAATTAGTCGAGAAACCGTATGATCCAAAAGCCCTTGTAATTTAATTTTTGCATATAACTCCGTTACAAAAATGTAATTAGAAGAAGGGTAACACCTTAGTTTGGCCTGCAAAATTTTTTTGTAGGATGGATACACATCAAAATTGCGTTCCTTTGCCTCTCTTCTAATAGTAAGGTAATCATCTTTTTACAATTTAGTCTTAATTATTAAGCTTACTGCTTCTTCAGTTGTATATGGAATTATTGGTTTAGATTTTTGTATATTCTAGGTGTCTACTATCTTTGAGGACCTAGTCGGAGTGGTTTCAAGACTCTCTTTAAGCAGCTTGACCTCACTTTTTTCTGTCTTTTTTTAATGTTAACTTTGTCGCTGCAATCAGTTCCTCTTGCTCATAATTTGTTGCTAATTCTTGAACTTTTCTTCTCTTTGTTCTTTCACTACTTGAGGAAAATGGATTTTCTGGTCTTTCTAGTTGATTTGTTGGTGTTTGAATATTCTCCGTTTGGGGGAATAACGTTATGGTACTATCAAGCCACTTGCTATTTTGTTTTAGAAATCTATTCTTGGTTCTATTACTATTTTTCCACCTTTGGCATAATTGGTCACAAACTTCAAACACTTTCTTTTTTGTAATTTCTTGAAACTTCAGACTTTTAATGTTAAGCATATTGTAAATCTCAGTGCATACTTGGAGATTTTTTCTTTATTAATACCATGTTTATCTACCCAAAAATTTAAAATATCTCTCCTTCTGATATTCATATTTCTGCTTGGCAGCACACCCTGTAAAAAAATAAATATCTAAAAGGATTTTAAACGATTTATTTAAAAACTGGATGGCTTAGTAGTACCGTCTACTTAGTAGTACCTAGCATGTACATACTTATATACTCCTAAATAACAGTGCAATTTTGATAGCTATACCTGACAGATTCTAACACTCTGTATAATTAATTAATTTTAATTAATAATTAATAATTATGTCAAATCGGATTAACATTAACCAAATTCTACTTTTTAATAGACAGTTTTCAGAACGAAAGGAAGAAAAATATCATATAGTTTTGATTAGATGACTTATAGTTTACCAAGCTATATAGGTAAATTATTCCTTTTTGGAATACATGGGTCCTATAAAACTCAAAATTTTGCATAGAGCAACTATGGGCAAATTTTCTTTAATAATATTTTTCTACAAACACCAGGCTATCCCAAAATTAAAAATTAAAAAAACGGAAGATGACGGAAGCAATTTTCTGGTCGTGTAAAAAAAGTTTTTTAAAAATATAACAGGATTTTTACATTTAACCACTCAATAAATTCTACAGGCAACAAGCAAACCAAACCTGAACTAGAAAAATTATTTTTAAAATTCACTTACCTTATTCTTATTATTTTGTATGGTATAAACCTTGCAGAAACTTTAATTACTGTGCACGCCACACTTCAAATCCAGGTAAAAAAGGCGCTTTTAAATGTATTTTTTGAACTATCCACAAACCTTTACATTCAAAATTTGGAGTGACAGCCGTCAGTGACTCTTCTGTTTAAGTGTTTCGTTTTCTAAGCCTACTAGATAGGTTTCTTTAAGAAAATACTAACTATTGTGAATATATCAGTTATTTTTTTTTAAACCAGTTATGGCCAAAAATGTTATTCAACGCTGCGTAGGACAAGAATACCTTAGTGCCTTGAGTCAGACATCAATACATAGATGTATCCATCAGGTCACTATTGCTTTAATAAATATTGCATATAATTTTATTGCATTGCCCAGAACACAAAATGAAAGAAACTTAATTAAAACTGAGAAAATGCGAAAATGGGGATTCCCTGGGGTTATTGGAGTTGTTGATGGGACTTATATTGCAATATTAAAACCACAAGAAAATGAACATATGTATATAAATAGAAAGGGTTTCCACTCAATAAACATACAAGTTATTTGTGGTCATCAACTAAAAATTAGAAGCCTATATGCTAATTTTGGTGGTTCAACTCATGATTTATTTATATGGACAGCATCAAAAGCAAAACAATACATAAGTAATATTTACCAAAATGGTGAGCATTGTTGGTTTATAGGGGACTCAGGATATCCGTTACAACCCTACTTATTAACCCCATTTAGAAACCCAGAAGATGATCATCAGTTAAGGTACAATACTACTATAGCCTCAACTAGGAATCAAATAGAGCATTGTATTGGAATATTCAAAATGAGATTTAGATGCCTTATGAAAGAAAGGTCAGCACGCTACAGTCCACAATTTGTTTGTGAAATGGCAAAAGCTTGTTCTGTTCTTTATAATATGTGTATTAAAGAAAATTTAGACTTTGAAATTCAGGATATTCCTTATCCAGACCATCAAAATGAGCCATTAGTAGTATTAGATAGTATGTTTTGCATCCTCCGCCCCCCGGGGGGAGCTTATCATCTTAAAATCTCTGACGTAATTAAATATTTAGGAATCTTGTGTGACGCGTTATTTAGGGCGTGGTCATTACTATCTGTCAAATGTCAAATGTCACCTGTCAAATGTCAAATGTCACCTGTCATGTGTCAAAAACCACGTGACTTGGAAAATAGCCGTTACGCGTAGGATACTTGTGCTAAGACCTAATATTGATTTGCGCAAACTCGGAAATTTTAAGTTATGCCGTTCGGGCGCTATCGACTAAAATCGTTATTTGACCCTGATGATGAGTCTAAGGCGCGCGGTTTAAATTTTTTAAAATTAGTGTAACGTCGTACCTATCGAATAGCGAAAACCGCATAACGCCATCTTTAGCCATAAAGACGCTACAGCTGCTTAAAAATCGTCGAAATTGAACAATTAGCGATTAGGACGGTAACACTATAGTAAATTGATCATTGCGCTCTTAGTATTACGCCTAAAGAAATAAAACTTAGCCAAAGAATAGTTGTTTACGTCAATAATTTCAAGGCCAAATGTCAAACGTCAGGCCTTGGGCTTAGACGTGGGGTGAAGAGCCTTATTATATTTATCTCGCAATTTTTGAATATTAAATAATAAAACACATTGTATATATTAAATTAATTTATTTAAACCACATATACAGGGTGAATCAAAAATAGGCTACATTTAATTTGCTACTAACATTACATAAAATTACAATACAACATTCTATAACTATACTTAACCTAAAATTACAATTATCTCTATGTAAGGAAAATATATTTATTAAATCTTTCTTACAGATCCTATTAATGGTGAATATCTAACAAGTTTGTCATGAATAATTAAACAGTAGGCACTGGTGTTTGCGGGAAAGTTTTCTTTTGTTTCAATCTCTAGTCAATCAATAATACCAGAATTTAATATTTCATTCTGTCTTGAACAATCAATTACAATTAGAGGCGCATACTTTTTAAAGTTTTTGGGAGTAAAAAGTGGTTCGTTTTCTTTCTCGTAGTAGCTTTCTTGAAATTCGGAATACATTTCATAAAGAGTAGCTATTAGTCCTCTTGAAATCTCCAAATTTAAATTATCATACGGATAAAATTCTGAATTTAAATAAAGCTTTACATTTGACACATTACAATGATCAAATAAGCTACTATTTTTGTTGGATTTATCCTTTCGGGCTGTTTGAAAACCTAAAATTATCCATCTGGGTCTTTCCACCTGCACCGAAGTCTTTATATTCCAGGTAAGTTGTTTTCCAGTTGAAACTGATGGATGTTCTGTGAGTTCCCAGCTTCTAAAACCGATATCCAATTCGGTTCCATTTTCAATAAATTTTAAAAGCTCTATCCGTTCGACATCAGATACTGTAATATGTGGTAGCCTCCAAACAATCTTATCAATAGTAACTCCTACATTTTCTGCATCAGCCGTATTAATAATAGCATTAATGTCAGAAGGGCTTCTTACTAACACCAATTCGTGCTTAACATTTATGAGTATTTTTTGAAAGTCTTCAGCAAATCCTAGTAGGGTTCTTAGCGGTACACAAACATTAAAACTTCCAGTGGTCGGGTCAACGATATCGCAAGTAAAATCATCATCAATACTCCAACCAGCATTTTTATATTTATTTAATTCGTTAGTATTGTAAGAAATATAACCTTTCATGGTTCCTGTTATTCCAGGATATCTAATCGAGTCAATAACCTTTCCACCAATTTCAAGACGAATTTCTTCAAAGAGGTGACCGAAAAAGTTGTTTACAAGTTTCGCTGTGTTTGAAACTGATGCATCAACTCCTTTTAAAAGTCTTCCTTCTAGATAAATATGGCTTGCCCAAGGTAGAGTGTATATATCGGTTTGCTGTACAAGTATTCGAATTTCGTCATTATTTTTAAAAGAGTTAGTGTACGGCAAATGACTATGTCTCTCAATTTTTGTAATAGAGTTATCAAAGTTTAGAGGGTCCGTCACATTTAAAATACTCATTTTGAGAATTCTTTACAATTAGGCCTAGAGATTCAAGAAACTTTTTATTTTCTGCTATTAGGCTCTTTTTAGTTTTTAACAATTGTTCAAAATCAGCAATTTTCTTGGAGTTATATTTAATAACCATACTACGTCTGCTCTGTACAGCAGTTTGTAATATACTGATAAACCCGACACAAAACCTTTGCCTATATAGATTTTCTTAAATGCATTCTTACAGTAATAATTTCTCCTCTAAAGTCAACCAATTCCCCGTCTTGATCGATCAGTTTCAATACAATGTTGTCTATAACTCTTGTAGATACCGGCATATAAATCACATTTCGAGGAATTTCTATTATTTTAAAACCAGCCGGTACTGATGGTGAAAATTCATGTATTGTATGAACAAGCTTATTATTGTGATAAGCCCCTGTAACAATATTACACTCGATTTTAATCACATTAATTTTTAAAATATTTACAGGGGTTTGAGATACATGTTTAATATTGGGCTGTAGCAAAATATTATGAAATCCTAACAACTTTCCAATAGAATTTTTCTTAGTAAAGTCAACTGTATGAGAACATTCAAGCTCACACTTGAGCGTATTTACATTGCCCTTTAGACTTAGACTTGCTGTAGATAATCATTTATTGCAGTTATTTCGTACGATCCAGTGGGGATTTCCAAAGTAATATCACCAACATAAAATTTATTATTGGTTTTATCAATATTGGGGATAGCATTAAAAGTTTCTAAACTAATTAGACCAAGTTCATACTGGCTAGTTTCATCCCTCAGATCAAGAGGGGAGTATAATTAGCTTTTAAAATTGAACTGTTACCACTCAAACTAAAGGTATGCATGATGGCTCAATTAAGACTGAAGATATATTCTGTATTTATATGTATTTATAAGGCTTCAAATATAGACCTAGACCACCCTTGTAAGGGCCTAAATATAAACCGCTTCCAGTTTTCCCAAGAGCTATGGATTCCATTGTTTCGTTATGTCGCTGAGACTCCTTCAACTTGGCTGCAGCATTCCTAGCATTGTTCACTGCATTTATTATCCCCGCAGTTCCTCCGCTAAGAGCGCCAATTGCGCTTAAACCGGCAAAAAGTGGTACTAAAAATGGTAGAAAACCTCCGATTTTGGGGAGAGGCACAATGCCTGTAGGATGAACTTTTTCCACACCAGTAAATGCTTTTAAAGCTACTTCAGCAGCTGATGTGAGGTCGTGAGGTTTTTCAGCATACAGTGCATCCCTCGCTTTGTGAAAAGCAGTCATGAAAGGAATACCTTTGCCTCTTCGAGCAGTGATTTTCTTGTTTGATTTCTTTTTAAACTTCTGCATGTCTGCACAGTACAAACTCTTTAGTAATACTAACTGTTATATAAGAATATTAACTAATAATAACACGCATCTAAAGTTAAGAATATTAACTAACAAATACCAGCTTCTCTATACTCTGTAGTCATTGAGCACCAACCATTCATTACGATAACACGCATCTAAGAGGCTACTTGGAGAAAAAGGGCTGTTATTTGAAAATACAGGGCTGTTATTTGAAAATACAGGGCTGTTATTTGGAAAACATGGCTGTTATTTGGAAAAACAGGGCTGTTATTTGAAAATACAGGGCTGTTATTTGGAAAAACAGGGCTGTTATTTGGAAAAACAGTGCTGTTATTTGAAAATACAGGGCTGTTATTTGAGAATACAGGGCTGTTATTTGGAAAAACAGGGCTGTTATTTGGAAAACAGGGCTGTTATTTGAAAATCAGGGTTGTTATTTGAAATACAGGGTTATTTGGAAAACAGGGCTTTATTTGGAAAACAGGGCTGTTTTTAAAAAAGGCTTTTTTGAAAATACAGGGCTGTTATTTTGGAAAAACAGGGCTGTTATTTGAAAAACAGGCTGTTATTTGAAAAAAAAGGCTGTTATTTGGAAATACAGTGCTGTTATTTAAAAAACAGTGCTGTTATTTAAAAATACAGGGCTGTTATTTAAAAATACAGTGCTGTTATTTGGAAAACAGGACCGTTATTTGGAAATACAGTGCTGTTATTTGAAAATACAGGGCTGTTATTTGAAAATACAGGTCTGTTATTTGGAAATACAGGCTGTTATTGAAAAACAGTGTTGTTATTTGAAAATACAGGGCCGTTATTTGGGGGAGAGGGGCTGTTGTGGGGGAGAGGGACTGTTGCTGGGAAAAATTATTAACACTTATTACCTTAATAATTTAAAAGAAGGTTTCTGCAGCCATGGATTTGAACAAGCTTGATAAGGATGTTAAACGCAGAATAATTGAAGCTTCCAATAGTATTCGTAAAAAATATTTGGATTTAAAGAGGGAATTGGGTGAGCAAGCCGAGGTGCAATTTAAAGAATATCAGAACTCTAGTGATCAGCGACCAGAAAAGAAGCGGAGTTTGCAAGCAGATCCAAACATTCTTCAACTCCTTGACGAACATTCGCGCAATGTAAAAAGACTATATGATTCTCTGAAAGCTGGCCGTTATGAAAATGCTGTTACATTGGAGAATACGTATAAACCTTTGGCAAAACTAATATCCGATTTAAGAAAATCTATATAGGCAAACGTTTTATGTCGGGTTTATCAGTATATTACAAACTGCTGTACAGAGCAGACGTAGTATGGTTATTAAATATAACTCCAAGAAAATTGCTGATTTTGAACAATTGTTAAAAACTAAAAAGAGCCTAACAGCAGAAAATAAAAAGTTTCTTGAATCTCTAGGCCTAATTGTAAAGAATTCTCAAAATGAGTATTTTAAATGTGACGGACCCTCTAAACTTTGATAAGTCTATTACAAAATTGAGAGACATAGTCATTTGCCGTACACTAACTCTTTTAAAAATAATGACGAAATTCGAATACCTGTACAGCAAACCGATATATACACTCTACCTTGGGCAAGCTATATTTATCTAGAAGGAAGACTTTTAAAAGGAGTTGATGCATCAGTTTCAAACACAGCGAAACTTGTAAACAACTTTTTCGGTCACCCTTTGAAGAAATTCGTCTTGAAATTGGTGGAAAGGTTATTGACTTGATTAGATATCCTGGAATAGCAGCAACCATGAAAGGTTATATTGCTTACAATACTACGGCTGATGCAGAAAATGTAGGAGTTACTATTGATAAGATTGTTTGGAGGCTACCACATATTACAGTATCTGATGTCGAACGGATAGAGTTTTAAAACTTATTGAAAATGGAACCGAATTGGATATCGGTTTTAGAAGCTGGGAACTCACAGAACATCCATCAGTTCCAACGGGAAAACAACTTACCGGGAATATAAAGACTTCGGTGCAGGTGGAAAGACCCAGATGGATAATTTTAGGTTTTCAAACAGCCCGAAAGGATAAATCCAACAAAAATAGTAGCTTATTTGATCATTGTAATGTGTCAAATGTAAAGCTTTATTTAAATTCAGAATTTTATCCGTATGATAATTTAAATTTGGAGATTTCAAGAGGACTAATAGCTACTCTTTATGAAATGTATTCCGAATTTCAAGAAAGCTACTACGAGAAAAAAAACGAACCACTTTTTACTCCCAAAAACTTTAAAAAGTATGCGCCTCTAATTGTAATTGATTGTTCAAGACAGAATGAAATATTAAATTCTGGTATTATTGATGTAAGACTAGAGATTGAAACAAAAGAAAACTTTCCGCAAACACCAGTGCCTACTGTTAAATTATTAATGACAAACTTGCTAGATATTCACCATTAATAGGATCTGTAAGAAAGATTTAATAAATATATTTTTCCTTACATAGAGATAATTGTAATTTTAGGTTAAGTATAGTTAGTAGAATGTTGTATTGTAATTTTATGTAATGTTAGTAGCAAATTAAATGTAGCCTATTTTTGATTCACCCTGTATATGTGGTTTAAATAAATTAATTTAATATATACAATGTGTTTTATTATTTAATATTCAAAATTGCGAGATAAATATAATAATTCTTCACCCACCCAAGCCCCAGGCCTGGTGCTTAAGGTGGGCCCTACATGTTAGGTTTACGTTTGACATTTGGCCTTGAAATTATTGACGTAAACAACTATTCTTTGGCTAAGTTTTATTTTTAGGCGTAATACTAAGAGCCAAAACAATTTACTATAGGGTTCCGTCCTAATCGCTAATTGATAAACGACGATTTTTGCATGTAGCGTCTTTTTGGCTAAAGATGGCGTTTGCGGTTTTCGCTATTCGATAGGTACGACGTTACACTAATTTTAAAAAAAATTTTAAACCCGCGCCTTAGACCCATCATCAGGGCAAATAAAGATTTTAGTCGATAGCGCCCAAGGCCCAAAAAAATTTGAGTTTGGCAAATAATATTAGGTCTTAGCACAAGTATCCTACGCGTAACGGTTTTTCCAAGTCACGTGGTTTTTGACACATGACAGGTGAAGGTGACATTTGACATTTCAGGGAAAATTTAATTTGACAGATAGTAATGACCACGCCCTAAATAACGCGTCACACAAGATTCCTAAAAATTTAATTACGTCAGAGATTTTAAGATGATAAGCTCCCCCGGGGGCGGAGGATGCAAAACATACTATCTAATACTACTACCAAGAATTGTACAGGAAGATTTAGATTGCATTAGGTTTGAACAACATTGTTCACAGATATTTTAAAAAATTAAAACCTTTAAATTTTAATAAACACCCTTAAAAAAATTTTAAAATTTTATTTGTAACAAAGTTTTTAGGCTACGAAAATTAGAAATACATTTTAAACAGAATTAGTTAAATAAATAATAAAAATAGAAATTTTCTTATTTATTTATTTAAAAGGAATCTCAAATTAAAAAAAATTTAAAATTAAAAAAAAATTTTACTTAATTCAAAACTAAACATCCCCCTTTATGGAACAGGAAGTCTAAAATTTTTTAATTTTTTTAAAATAATTAGAATATGACCAACTATTCAAGGCCTTAAATTAAACAAAAAAAAAAACCCCAGCAGAATAAAATACTTTTGTTTAAAAATTAAAAAAAAATAACCTTTTAAAAAAAATATTAGAATAAAAAATCCTTGATTTTATTACTTTTGTTTAAGTATTTCTAATGTTCCTAATCTTAAATTTATAACATTTTTAAATTATTTGTAGAGTCGCTTATATCCTTTAGTTAAAATAGTTTCTCATAAGTTACCCTTTTTGACTTCTTTCGTTGGGGGGGTAAATATTATGATCATCTTGTGAAAACGGGGGGGCCCTTTTTTTACCTAGTAAAGTCGGGAGTTACTGTTCGCAATTTTCTATTTTTTGATAATAACTTCAGATATTCTACTTTTGATGCCATAGTCCAGAATAAAGTTTTGGGGAATTGAAAATTCCTCCTGTCTCAAACCCATATAAAACTGTTTGCCCCCAAGATACTGAGGGCTCGTAATTCAAATCGGTTAAATGGAGTAGCAGTGGATTTTCCCCCCCGTTGTCTGTTGATCTGTTTTTAACTGACTGCCTTTTTCTTTATTTGATATTTAAAATATGTCCATGTCTGGAAAGAGGAAAAAAAAGGAAAAGGATTTTTTAAAACGAACAGTGTGGCAACTACCAAATGGATCATTTGAGCTAAAACTTAGTAAAAAATAAAGGATTAAAGATTCTTTTTTGCCATTTACCTTTTTCTCCATACCCCAAAGGGTTTTAATTTTTTCTTTCCCCCAAATTTTTTTTTGTATATTCCCCCCCTTTCCCCCAAAAATTTCCCGTTCGCAAAGCCCTTTGGGGTTTTCGAGATAACTCAGCATTACCCCCCAATGTTTCGCTTTTAAAAGACTTTTTGTCAAAAAACATCAATTGCTAACTTCATGGCTTTAAAAATATGCTATTTAAGAAAAAAATTTTTTGAGCCCGACGATAGCCGAGGACAAATACGATCATAAAAAGATTGCCTAACGATACGATCGAGTTCGAGATCATTGATTCGATCTAATCGAGTCGTAAAATAGAATCCTGTGATTCGCATAAATCTGTCAAACTAAAGCACAAATGCATTTTTTAAATATTTTTGCTCAATTTTTAGATATTTCTTTTGGGATATCAATGCCCAGAAATCTAGAACAGAAGTGACCTAGTTTTTGAAAATATCGCAGCTATTTCGTAGATGTTACTATGATTGATTAAATTAATAGTAACATTTGATCCATGCGGGGATGGCGGAAGGGTTAAGTGCTACTAGGGTTTTTGGGGTCGCTAATTAC